>JAWPHD010004032.1:0-199332 GCA_037043455.1 Cyrtodaria siliqua
CTTTCTGCCGGGGATCGTGGGTTTATTAAGGGTAGATTCGACAATATACAACATAAACCTAAAACAATACAAAACGAATACTTAATATACAAGACTCGGAACAGAGACAAACAAGACAAATACGATACAAAACCCAGGCGGCGGTATTTCATCATTTTAAACATAATATATATACAAACAATGTCTTACCAGACTCGAAGTAGAGATCGTAGTATCTAAGAAGGGTTTCTTTCACTCACGTGAAAGAACAACTTTAGATACAATTACATGTATCGCCACAATACCATTTGTAAGGTGTTGTTTGTCAGTCAGTCAGAGGAGAAGTGCGGAGAATTGATTAGTTTGGTGGGAATTGGTGTTAGGACCCAGCATGCAATATAATCGCTCACTCACTCAATCGCTCATGACGAGTATATATTTATCAACATACACAGACTGGACATTATAAGCCAGTAAAGGTAAACATTGGAACAGACTATAAATACTACGCTATAACTCTGTTCCGGTACATTAGGTTAACATCCACCAATACTACAATACTAATACTGCAAGGCAAAATACAAGACCTGGGTCACATATGGAAATACACATTCCGCCAAATAACTGTGAAACCACAACACTCACACTCATGACACGTTATAGGTACATTGCCTTTGGTCAGAGGAGGAAACCCTGTTGCTTTTGGATTCACTAGGTCAAAGGTCAAGGTCACCAGTACATAATCCAAGTGATAACTCCAGGAGTATAATACCTACACTCATGAACCTTTGGAGATACCTTTCCCTTGCTGAGAGGAGGAACCCTATTGCTTTTGGGGTTAGTAGGTCAAAAGGTCAAGGTCATCATGTCCTCATATGGACATACACATAGCAATTGACAATCCCGGAAATATGATACCCATACTTACTAAACTTATAGGTGCATTGTCCTTGGTTAGAGGAGGAAGCCTATTACTTTTGGGTTCAGTAGGTCATCAAGGTCACATTGAACTGACAATGACTGAATTCTAAGACATTTGCCTCACTGTAACTTGTAACTTTTAGACCTACTGTTTTGAAACTTTACATAAATAGTACCCATGTTAAAACAACAGCCCCTATTGATTTTAAGCTTAGTAGGTCATTTGTCAGGTCATTGTGACCTGATCATGACAAATTCCTTCCCAACTGTTAGTCACTGTTTTAATCTACAGTCTTGAAACTTTATACAAATAGTGCTCTTGGTTAAACAACATCCCTTATCAGTTATTTATTTTGTTAGAAGGCTAAAGGTGACCTGACACCTAGGAAATGCTTTTAACATAAAAGCTTTAGGAAACGGGCTTATAATGCCCCGTTAGGCGGCGCTCTTGTTAGGTGATATATTGTTCCTTACTTGGGCACTGAGTTTATATTAGGAGCTAGATGTTCCTTACCTGGGCATTGAGATCAATATTAGGTGATAGATTTTCTGTATTTGGAGACTGAGTTCTTTATTAGGAGCTAGGTGTTCCTTTCTTGAGCATTGAGTTCTTTCTTAGGTACTACATGCTCTGTAGTCGGACATTGAGTTCTTTGTTAGGTGATAGATGTTAATTTTTTTGGGAACGGGTTCTTTATTATGTGCTAGATGTTCCTTTCTTGGGCATTTAGTGCTCTGTTAGGTGCTAGATGGTACTTACCTGGGCCATGAGTTATTTTGTTAGGTGCTAGAATATTCCTTTCGTGGGAATTAGATTCGTTGTTATGTGCTAGAATTTTCTTTCTTGGCCATTGCGTTCTTTGTTAGGCGCTAGATGTTCTGTAAATGGTCATTCAGTTCTTTGTTAGGCACGCTAGATGTTCTGTAATGGTCATTCAGTTTTTCATTAGGAGCTAGATGTTTCTTACTTGGGCATTGAGTTCTTTATTAGGAGCTTGATTTTTCTTAATTGGGCACTGAGTTCGTTGTTAGGTGCTAGATGTTTCTTTCTTGGGCATTTAGTGCTCTGTTAGGTGCTAGATGGTACTTACCTGGGCCTTGAGTTATTTTGTTAGGTGCTAGAATATTTCTTTCGTGGGCATTAGATTCGTTGTTATGTACTAGAATTTTCTTTCTTGGCCATTGCGTTCTTTGTTAGGCGCTAGATGTTCTGTAAATGGTCATTCAGTTCTTTGTTAGGCGCGCTAGATGTTCTGTAATGGTCATTCAGTTCTTCATTAGGAGCTAGATGTTTCTTACTTGGGCATTAAGTTCTTTATTAGGAGTTTGATTTTCCCTAATTGGGCACTGAGTTCGTTGTTAGGTGCTAGATGTTTCCTTCTTGGGCATTGAGTTCTTTGTTATGTACTAGATGGTCCTTACTTGTTCACTGAGTTCTTTATTAGGTTCTAGATGTTCTGTGCTTGGGAATTCACTGTCTAGTACGGTTTCGGTGTAGATCCTTTTTTGGTACGGTTTATTATTTTCAAGATAGCGGACAATGTTTACATCGGAGGGTAGGTGCCCAGTTATTTCACCTGGATGTTTTCATATCCATCGTTTATATTATATATAATCATTATTGTAGTATCAGGAAAGGTTCAATGTCTTGAATTATTCTCATCAATCTCACAGACCTCCGGTTTTAAAACCACAATCAGCTCTCACAACCAGCGGTTTCCTTTTTTAAAAAAACATGAATCGAGAGATGATCACTAGTTTGGTGCCTGGGAGACATTTAGAGTCATTCTGACTTCTATAAGGTGCATACATATTATAATCCTTCCATTTAGAGTGTATGTAAACACCCTTTAACCACATAACTTGCTGAATGTAAATGTTTTATGGGTTTGAAAATTGTCGTGATGATACGTTGTGTACCCAAGGCTTTTTGAACACGGTACGGTGTAGTGTAAGAACAAGTTGACAGATATCGGTACGGTTTTTGGTACGGTGTAGAACGAACTAATCTTGTTGAAGTAGTTTTGGTTAACGAATTTGGATGCTAGTATATGCATTGTGTTTCTGTTATTCTGTTAAACTCTTTCTAAATGACTCCCAGGCACCAACATAATGGTCATCTCTCGGTTCATTTTTTTCTAAACGGGAAACCGCTGGTTGCTAGAGCTGATTTTGGTTTTTAAAGACGAGATCTGTGAGATTGATGAGAATATCAATACTGCAAATATGAAAGCTCTACAGGTATGAAACCAACAATTATTTTCCAGAATTGACACCAATGTTAAAATGTCATATATCAATGATTTGCTATAACTTCAACTCAAGTATGGATAATGCAGTAGCATAGAAAACGTATTTTCCACTTGAAAAATCACCAGAAAAGGTGGGTGTCACAAGACATGTAAGAAAGTTCTTGTTTGTTTACCACAGGTCAAGGGTACAGATGTTTTCATTGATAGTTGCTCACAAAGTGTAAGCTTGGAGTCGAAATTTCGAAATTGTTCATCAGTGATCCAGTAAAAAACTATTAATACGTTTCTTATACACACAACAACAAAAACGAAAAGAAATGGGCATTTTCCACCTACTTATAATGCTCATTTCCATCAAAAAAGGAGGGATTACTTTTTATTATAGGAATTACATTCGACTACACCTCATAGGTTTACATGTAATTGGTGGTAGTAAACCTACGCGGATAGACGTACACACCTCGGAGGTTTACATGCAATTGATGGTAGTAAACCTACGCCGATACATGTACTAGACAGTGGAATTGATTTCTCTAGGATTTTGAGATATACTTCGTACTAACTCTAGATAAACTGAAGGTATACATAGTATAGAGTATGTTCTAGCGCGTGCTATGGATTGTTTTTTATCAGTATGTTGTTTATAACTACTGCTGTCAAGGACACGTACACTAGATTTTCAAACCGTAACCGACCGTTCTGTGACAATGACAGAATGTCAGATATATTAGACAGTATTGTATTTCTACCTAGAATTTGATAATTTCAGCATAATTTACCTTACACGATAGTTTTCTGCGTATTTCTTTTTTTTCTCCAAATATATACGAATAGAATTGTTATATCAGGTAAATGATAATTTCGTGCCAAGGATATGTAGGTTCACGTACTCGTCTTACTTTATTAATAGGTAATACAACAATATTAAGGAACAGAACAGAATTAAAATATCTTAGATTTTACTACATTTGTAATCTAAATAATTGTTGACAGTGCCATCTTTATTAAAAATATCAAAATATGCTCGATTACTTCCAGAATAAAAGAAAGATCTTAAACGTCTAATAAAGTCTTATTAGCAATCTAAATATTTCAAGTATTTGATTATAATCTAACGTGAAAGTAAGGTATTTAAATAAACTACAACCATATGTTTATAATTCATACGTGCTTGATATACTATTCCATTTACCTTGGAAATAAAACAGAGGTCGCTTTAGGATGGAACAACTGTTTTCAAGGAGAATCGTTTACCAGACTTGAAATATTAAAAAAAAAAAGTGAAATCGAACAGGAAAAGTAGCATTCAATGACGACAGTCAACCACAAACACACACAGAAACAAAGAACAACATTAAAGATGAATAAAAGGCGATAATAAGAAATCACAAACACAAAAGGGTTGACAATTGGGCTACCGCCTTGGAACGGTCAGTGGCAAAAAAGGCCGCTGGGGTTTGAACCAGGTTCTAGGGTGCACCAAACCTCACTCTATAACATTACATGATGTTGCCGTACTTCTATGAAATGCATACAGGACATTGACTGAATTATTCTTCAAAGAAATACAAACAGGACAAAGCCTTACATGTTTGTTTAGGAAATTCATCCAGACTTATTTGGGGATCTCAATTTTAACTAGGTCATACACTAAAATTCAACCCACAGCTTTAACATTTAGATATCACGCGGATATCATTCTCACGATGACATTGACAAACCGACCCAATAAAGACACCTTCGTAAACAAGGGTATCCATTACACATCTATACCATTAATAGCCTGCATGACATTGATATACGATATATCGTACACCTCAGCAATACGTATAATGTACAGTTAATGTTTTCATTTAACCCAAAACATGGTAGTACCTATATAATGTTATATATATGCCTTAATAAAATCCGAATCTATTGGGAGTGTACTTCTCTTGATTTATATAGATCTAGCTTTTTTAGTATATTTTGATAATGCTTTGAAAATTAAATTGAATGTTCTTTAACTGCAAATAAACACAGTAAAGGTTAATGAGAGAGAGAGAGAGAGAGATAGAGAGAGAGAGAGATGACATATCCGTTCATTTGAGGACGTTTATAAGTCAAAATCCTGCCATGTGAGGACACTCATGACAATGTGAAGATTGGGACATGTTTGGGGAAGGGGAGGGGACGAGGTCTTGTGAGGACACGAAAGAGATTAACGTTTAAGGACAATTGAGAGACAATGACCTCATATAGTAAGTGTTAGGCCCTGAGAGAGAGAGAGAGAGGGGGGAGGGATAATGGGTAATGGGAATCCAGGAACCTGCCCTACTCTTACTTGCGAATTGATTTCTATGGTTCTTTAACGTGTTCGGCACATATTAACCATGTTAACTTAAGATTATAAACAAACGATTAAACATTTATAAATCAAAAGATGAAGGGTGCATGGGACGCATGCTGGCCTCATTGGACCTCCAATCACTTCAGGATCGACGGACATCAAACCGCCTAGTCTTCCCTTACAACGTGGTCGAGGGGCTAGTACCAGCTATTGCTCCAGAGAAATATATTCAACCTGCGAGGAATCGAAGACATATTACATTAACATAAAATACTGTCTTTGTCTCAGACAACATATTATATAAACAAGTTGTAAACAACGATAAAGGCCTGAAAATCAATATTTTTAAAACTGAGCAGTTAAGACATTCATTTTTCGTGAAAACGCCTGAACATTGGAACCACCTGGAAAACAAAGTCAAAGTGGTCCACGCAGAGACAGTTGCGGGTTTTAAAACAGCCCTCCCGAAGTGAAACTAATTTACTAGCACTGCGCACTCCCACCCGGTGTTATAAGTCATAACAGGCCCTGCACTGTAAACTATAGAAACAGAAAGAATTTAAACATTTTCGATTGTTAGGAAATATTTCTTGTATGAATAATAAACAATAATAAACTAGTAGTAGAGTGTTGGACCCATGATCCAAAAGTCGTGGGTTCGATCCCCGCCATAACCATATGTGTTGTGTCCCTGAGCAGTTAATATTTGCATTTGCTTAGTACTAGTTCTACCCAGGAAGACATCGAGAGTGATTACAATAAGTTCAGAGAGCTTTCGTTCCAATCGATGTAAAATAAATAAGTTTGAACTAATAAACAAGAGGCCCAAGAGGGCCTGTATCGCACTACTGGCTATATGAGTCTTTGATGGGGAACACATCACAGTCTCCGCGAAACCGTCGGTCCGTCGGACATGACAGGCACATTTTTGAAATGTCCGGCACAAAACTCCCGAGTCGGTCCAAGTGTCCGGCCATTTTTAAGACTAAAATCCTACCAGAGATACGTTTTATCGCTTGTAATTTTCCATCGAGTGTCCGTCCAATTTTAAAACTAAAATCCTACATCCTAAAACCCATTTCATTGCGCTTTAACAAAAATATGGCTTTAAGCTTTTCGGTCAGACAACAAATTCCAGTTTGTCTGACCGAATGTCCTGTGGACTTGAAAATGTTTTCGCATAGACTGACATCAACAACATGCGCAACTAGGCTTGGTACTGATCATTCCCTGCCAAGCCAAGTATCGCAATGTGTATCATACAGTCATACAAGTAACACAATGTGTATCATACAGTAATACAAGTATCACAATGTGTATCATTCAGTCATACAAATATCACAATGCGTATCATATAGTCATACAAGTATCGCAAAGTGTATCATACAGTCATCAATGTGTATCATACAGTCAGGCAAGTAACACAATGTGTATCATTCAGTCATACAAGTATCACAATGCGTATCATACAGTCATACACGTATCGCAATGTGTAGCATACAGTGATACAGTATCGCAATGTGTATCATACAGTCAGGCAAGTAACACAATGTGTATCATTCAGTCATACAAGTATCACAATGCGTATCATACAGTGATACAAGTATCGCAATGTGTAGCATACACTCAGGCAAGTAACACAATGTGTATCATACATTCATACAAGTATCACAATGCGTATCATACAGTCATACAAGTATCACAATGCGTATCATACAGTGATAGAAGTATCGCAATGTATAGCATACAGTCAAGCAAGTAACACAATGCGTATCATACAGTCATACAAGTAACACAATGCGTATCATTCAGTCATACAAGTATCACAATGCGTATCATACAGTGATACAAGTATCGCAATGTGTATCATACAGTCAGACAAGTAACACAACGTGTATCATACAGTCATACAAGTATCACAATGCGTATCATACAGTCATACAAGTATCGCAATGTGTATCATACAGTCATCAATGTGTAGCATACAGTCAGGCAAGTAACACAATGTATATCATTCAGTCATACAAGTATCACAATGCGTATCATACAGTCATATAAGTATCGTAATGTGTATCATACAGTCATCAATGTGTATTATACAATCAAACAAGTATCGCAATGTGTATCGTACAGTCATACAAATATCGCAATGTGCATCATACAGTCATACAAGTATCGCATACAGTCATACAAGTATCGCAATGTGTATCATACAGTCATACCAGTATCGCAATGTGCATCATACAGTCATACAAGTATCGCAATAGCATACAGTCATACAAGTATCGCAATGTGTATCATATGTACAGTCAGACAAGTATCGCAATGTGTATCATACAGTCATACAAGCATCGCAATGTGTATCATAGTCAGACAAGTAACGCAATGTGTATCGTACAGTCAGACGGTATCGCAATGTGTATCATACAGTCATACAGGTATCACAGTGTGTATCATACAGTCAGGCAAGTAACGCAAAGTGTATCATACAGTCATACAAGTATCACAATGTGTATCATACAGTCAGGCAAGTAACACAATGTGTATCATACAGTCAAACAAGTATCGCAATGAGTATCATACAGTCATACAAGTATCGCAATGTATAGCATACAGTCAGGCAAGTATCGCAATGTATAGCATACACTCAAACAAGTATCGCAATGTGTATCATACAGTCAAACAAGTATCGCAAGGAGTATCATACAGTCATACAAGTATCGCAATGTATAGCATACAGTCAGGCAAGTAACACAATGTGTATCATTCAGTCAGGCAAGTATCACACTGTGTATCATACAGTCAGACAAGTAACACAGTGTGTATCATACAGTCATCAATGTGTATCATACAGTCATACAAATATCGCAATGTGTATCATACAGTGAGGCAAGTAACGCAATGTGTATCATACAGTCATACAGGTATCACAATGTGTATCATACAGTCAGGCAAGCAACGCAATATGTATCATACAGTCATACAAGTATCGCAATGTGTATCATACAGTCAGACAAGTATCGCAATGTGTATTATACAGTCAGACTTATATCACTATACATACATGGTATAGTCGGACAATTTGTTTGGTGTTTAACATCATTATTTTCCAACACATTAAAGGCTCTGCACAACTGTCGATTTTTAGTGGTAGAGGCAGACCACCTATTTATTCCTGGTTAGAACCAGTACCGTATACCTCCCACCATTCGTAAGAATCAACACTTTCTCGTTTACAAGTCATGCTCCCAGTGTGATTTGAACACGCAGCGGTGAGATGCAAGAATGTTTCAGATATAGCATCTTTACCCATCGACCACAGACACACTTTATAGTCAGACAAGTACCTATCTTACAGTCAGATAATTATATAGCAATATTTTGTATCGCCAGACATTAGAAAAGAAAAGGTTTTGTATTTGGATTTAAGATGCATACATGCACAATAGAAACAAATAAACAGAAAGGGTAAGGTTCTAAAAACTTTAGGATAGGGGCTCAAATTTAGGGTCGGTATGAAAACAGGAAATAAACTAAGTTTTTTTTAAGGTTTCAGTGTACTCATTTAACTGTTTCATAATCATTATATACATATTTAATGATCAGCAGACTTAGAGCATTGTTTAAAATTCATTGGACTTTTTCCTGTTCAAACCTGATGCTTTATACGGGTTTGTTTAATTTCCTGAGCTGTAGATAAGCTGCGTTTTTGAGTCTTTTTCTCATCATTTTTTTAAAAAAACTCTGTTTTTTAAAAATATGAGTATCATTACTCATCAACTTACTGCAAAGACTCATAACTTTTAAAATCACAAGTATTATATGTGTATGTATAGTCCTGTGGAACAGTTTATTCCATAGTTACATGATGAAAATTGTTCTAATCACGTGTCTAATATTAAGGTCATACAGTGATTCTATTGTTTTTACTTAACTTCCATTTAATCAGAATAGTTGGTTCTTGTAAAATGTATTAATTCACATCCATTTTGAAAGCATGAACTATTTAAAGCAAGTGTTTACTATGAACGAGTTCCCTATACTCCTTCATTTTTAATCTGATGAGTAAATCTCATTGCAGTCAAAAATTATCTACAGCTCTGAATTTCCAAATAAAAACTATTTGTTTATATTTTTACCTGAGGCGTCTCTTTACAACAGATCTTGAAACATGCAGTAGGTCAGCCATTGCCTTAGTGGAAAACCCAATTTCAGCATAGTATGACAGTTGTTCTCTAGTTATGACGTAACTTGGATGGCCAATACCATGGACTCTTTGTGGCTGCAGCGCAATACGAGGTTGAAGATGTCTGTAAAAAACAAATGAAATTATAAACAAAAAATATATAATGAAAATCAGAAATCACGCAAAATAGGAAAAAATCAACGATAATACACAGCAAGAAGACAATGCCCTCACTCTATTTTAGGAGGATGAGGCCTTTAGAAGGGGGAATATTAGCATATATTTGTCATAAAAAGGGGAAGTTTCAAACATAAATAGAAAATGAGTCCATGGGACACGAATGTCCCGCTAAAGGGTCATCGGTTGCTTACAAAATGGAGTAACAAAATGTTATGTGTAATATTAAAAGGCAAAATATATTCTGCTTATGTAGATGCATGTGCATGTTTTTATATGTGCTTTAAAAAGCTTAATTACTGTAAAAACAAATCACTGTGTGCAATGTAACGGGTATCAAACGTTCTTCGAAAAGGCGACACAAAATAATAATAATCGGGTTTTCTGTGTTCATTGTGTTTGTGGGGTGTGTGTATGTGTGTGTGTGTGTGTGTGGGTGTGGGTGTGGGTGGGGGTGGGGGGGGTGCATGCGTAACTATAAAGTTTGTATACGGGGTGAAATCCTTCATGAATTATGGACCAGATATTAAGTTATATGAAAAGCGGCATAACACTGTTGAGTTATTGGACTTATTTAACTACATTCCTTGAGGTGAGATGAAGACGTGTGTGAAGTTTCATAAGTGAAATACTTTTCAAGTTATGGCCAAGGTTAGGTTGCAGGTTAAACTGTGACGGACAGACGATGGACAAAATGATCCCTAGGTGTCTGCCATGCTATGCAGGCGACACAAAAAACAGAAATGAGTCCATGGGACACGGATGTCCCGCTGAAAACAATCAGAAAACATAACATTAGAAAGGAAAAAAGTTCCGTAACTCCGGTAATACCGAGTCGATTTAGACACCGAAACGATATTCAAATCTTGACATCATAGGTAAGCTTCCCGTAAAGTTTCATAACAATCACTGGACAAATGTGGGAAGAGATAGAAAAACAAGTCATTTTTATGTACAATTTGACAAAGAAAGGGCCATAACTCTGGTTATACTGGGCCGACTTAGACGCCGAAATGATATGTGCTTCTTGACTAAGCATCCCCCCACCAACAAACACCATGTCCTCTATCTGAGGGGACTCCATACCCAAATATATGGTTGAGCTATTAATAAATAAGAAGCGTAAAAAAACATATGTTTAGTAACAACAGATTGGATGTTTCATCTTTACCAAAATTATTGCACATTTCATATGATGTGTTATTTACTAATATATTATAATTGTTGGCCCCACCAAGGTGTGGGGGCAACACACCCAACCCCACTACCACTGGTCACCATACCCCAACACTCAACCCACCTCCCTTCACCTACCCACACAAAAAATGAAACAACATAGCTAGAACTGATAAACAAAACAACACAGAAATATGTAAAACAAAAAAAGTTTCGGGTGGTGGTGGGGTGAGTGAGCGGGCACAAAATAGCTATAAGTGCAAGAACTGATAAAATTAAAGAAAGAAAATGTTTCGGGTGTTGGTGGGTGGGATGGGGCAGAGGGGTGGGGTGGGGGGTGGGGAGTTTGGGTGGGGGAGGTCATACCTAAATATAATTGAGCTAAGAATAAGAAGAGTAACACATATGGTCAGTATAACAGATTGGATGATTATGTAAACCAATCTATGATGATTGATGATTCATTTGCGCCTTACGCATCCATCTAATAAGATAATGCTATAATGAATATCAACATGGGCATGATGGGAGGCCAGAAGTTATAGAAGACAAACTATTTTCTAGTTCAGTGAGAAAGTGCTTTACCAAATAAACACTAGAGTGAATTTACCAAGTAAACACTAGAGTGAAATATTAATAAATACATACTTGAAAATTTTAAAATCCCAGCAAATTAAATGTAAATGAATAAAAAATAAAAATAGGTCAAGGTCACTGATATTGAGCTGCTTTTGTGCAAGAACATATTGATGTCATATAGAGATGTAATGGTGTATGAAGTTTGAAATCTGTGTGGCTTTAGGTGTCTCAGTAATGGACATAATATAAAACTTTAATGAAAATGGTAATGTAAATTAACAAAGTTAAAATGTTAGGTCAAGGTCATTGACACTGACCTGTTTTGAGGTAGGAACATGTTTATGTCATACAGATATAAGTGTGTATGAATTTAAAAGCTGTACGACTTCTGGTATCAGAGTAATGGACATAATAAAAAACTTTAATGTAAATTAACAAAGTGCCACAAGTAGGTCAAGGTAAATCATATTGACCTACTTTTCATTGAAACATTCCGTCGTCATGTAGTTCTAAACATGTGTACATTTGGAAAGCTGTAAGGCATCTGTTGTTGAAAAAAATGGACTTAAAAATAAAAATTAATGTATCAAACTTGAATGTAAATTAACAAAGTGTAAAAGTAGGCCAAGGTCATTTATATTGACCTGATTTGGGAAGGAACATATTGCTGCCATATAGATGTAAGTGTGTATGAAAAAACTGTATGGCTTTTGGTATCCGAGAAATTGACTTAATAAAATACCTGAATGTAAAAACAGGACGTACGTCCGTGTGGACAAGGGTAACACTATATGCCCGCACCACTTTCGTGGCGGGGCATAAAAAGTACCATATATACAGTATCAAGATTGCAATAAGTTTTTTTTCTCTTGGTTCAGAATCGGCTTATGTAGTTGGACGTTCAGGCATGGGTGCAAGTTTAAGTTGATTTTTTCTAAACAATAGTTATAACCACATGAATTTAGGCAGTTTTCAGATTATTTTGCGGCGATACGAATGCTTACTGTGTGACTCAGTCATGTTAAAACTAATAATTATCAAACAATAATGGACTGATTTTATCACTCATTCATTCTGATACATAATGATGATCAAACATACAATACATGGCAAATCTAACTGTCGAGATCCTTTGAATTTCTAATCAAATTATATGGCAGTAAAGATGCAAACAAATAAGTATGCAAACACAAACCGTCTGTGTATTTCACTGACAACTTGAACAAGTGCATGCAGCATGTGTTTACATTAAACGTGTAGTCCAGTTTGGCAACTACTGACCTAGTTATCAATCGCTATTACCTGGGGTGCAGTAAATTTCCACAACTGCATACATAAAATAGGATGCCAACACTTTTACAAGGGGAAATGTTTTGATATGTTAAGGCGTCACTCACGCATGAACAAGGAATCGCGGCATGTCACAGGAGCGTAGTCAGAAATCTTTAGGTTGTATGCATGAGACATTTTTTAGTCAAGCGTCGTAGACGCTAGTGTCCGAGGGGAGTCCGGAGACAGGCCCCACCACCTGGATTTTTGTTATCACACAATGCAAAATCAAGCCCTCTGGCCTATCTTGGATAAGTATAAGTACTATGTATACAACCGATTTAATTCTTTCCTATTTTCTATTAGAACACGGTATGCAAACCTGTTGTGCAACCTGGTAACAGTGACTGGTTGGTCTAAATGACCTATGATTTATCATGAAAGAAAATGTTTTTCCTGCCACAGGGTGTACGCAGGTGCATACTTTGCGTACATGTAGCTACACCCCTGTGTCTGTGATCGCAGGCTGCTACGCAATAAATGGCTGGGGAAGGCCATGGTCGGGTCACAGGCAGCCGTCTCAGAGCTAGGATAGTAAAAGATGGAGCTAGGACAGTAAAAAAAATGTTTTGAAGCATGGCGATATTGGGCAGTGGCCCGGTTAGCTCAGCTGGTAGAGAACTCGCCCTGTAAGTGAGGGGTCCCGGGTTCAAGTCCCTGCATTTTTCCCGTTTGGTTTATTTTACTGGCGACGAGGCTAATTCGGTGAATAGCGGCACCAGTGGTCTGAGAGATCGGAAGAGCTGGGTAAGCTCTTGAAAGTTAAACAGGGGAGGAGTGTTGTGATATTGGGTACCCGGTGGCCCGGTTAGCTAAGACGGTAGAGTACTGGCCTGAAGCATGGATATGCAAGTACTATGTAGATATATGCCTGAACAAGGAGTCCCGGACTGGAGTCCGGTAACGACCGCACTTTTTCCCTTGTTTACTTGAGAAGCAAAGCCAGAGGGATCTGTTTTGGTGTAGCCAAAAAAAGTATGCAGTTTCTCGAGTCTTTTGATCTTATAACAGTATAAAGTGCCTTGATACAGTCTAAGAATTAAGGAAATACACGTTAACTGTTAGTTATATATAGTCTTACTCTTTCTGTTCTTCTATGTCCTGCAGCAAATTCTGTATCACGGCACATACTTCAACACAGGGAGGAAACACTGTTGATACCCTGTATGAGTTCTGGTAAATTGCAGTGAGTCGACTGTGCGCCCTTTCCAGCAGATCGGCATCAAGTTCCGCGTCAGTTAAAATTCTCAATTCGTTACTAACCATTTGAAAACATTCACGCACAAAATCGCGATAATGCGCCATATCGTTGCCAATTTTCCAATAAGCGGTGTAGTGGTATATTGTATCTTCCGGTTTTCAGTATGTAACAAGGAATGTGATTGGACGAGACTTTTGACCCTGTTCATTAACAATGCAGGTGCACCCATATTTATAGGTACACCTGTAAAATTGTAGCTGCACCTATAAAAAGTGTAGGTGCACCTGTATATTTTATGGGTGCACCTACAATTTTATGGGTGCACCTACATTTTTACAGGTGCACCCATAAAATATATAGGTGCACCTACACTTTTTATAGGTGCACCTACACTTTTTTACAGGTGCACCTACATCAGTAGTTTTGACCCCGATCCTACACCATACATTTGGTGTCATCACAGATTTTCCTAATATTTTCAGAAAACGTAGTCGAGGTATCGGACTATCTAATTCCAAAATATTAGGAAAATCTGTGATGACACCAAATGGGCGCACAAAATGAACTTTTGACAATAAAATGGATTTAAAAAACGGCAAAATTTAATAACGAACGGCGCTCATCACAATAATGACAAGTAAAGAGTTTTGAGACATTTATTCAACAACTACATCAAAGAACATTATATAACACATGAACATGCACACTTTTGACGTTTTTAATACAGTCACTTTCGATTTATAGTGTGTTTTATAAGGTCATACACATTTCAATTAAACAGCACGTGACCCGATAATGGGACTATTTTGCGTCAAACTACTGTGGTGAAATGAGTAGAACACTTAGGTCTATGCACGTGTTCACGTTCCCGTGCGTCCTGACTGTATGGCTAAATATTACTTGGCAAAGGACGACGAGCTTGCGAGTCGTCCTGCTCCAAAACAACGAGTTCCAAGTAATATTTAGCCATACAAATTCAATAACCTTTTTATTGTATACTTTCATATTGTTTTTGATCAATGTTAATTGTATGACTATTACTTTTCATTGTATTTGTGTTATTTTTTATAGCTTTTGATGGAATTCCTATCTTGCCATTCAGTTTCATTTTGTGTGGATGATTATTTTGCGCGAAAACGACGTCGACGTCGGATGACGTCATTAAAAACATCAAGGGATTTTCTGAAGTTTGTTTACCATTCGATAACGTTAAAAACAGTGGGTGAGTGACCATTTGAATTATTTTATCAATTTATGCCATAAAAGGTTGTAAAAAAACTCGTATTTTTTTGTTGTCACTATAAGAAGGATTCCGTTATTTTTATTTGAAAGTAGTTCCTTATTTCTATTTCGCGGCTCTTAGCAAGCACGAGCAAAAGTTCCCGTGCAATATCAATGCGTGCAATATCGTAGAATATTGCACGCTTAGCTCAATGCAAACTAAACGGGACAATATGAAAGTATACAATAATATAATATTATTACACTTTAGGGATATGGCAGCTGCCATTTTGATAACTATGACGTCATGGTTCTGAATGAATCCAACATCCTTAAGTGATCATATAATGTATTATTACACTTTAGATTATCTTTTTTGCATACAGTTGTTGTGATTTCCTATACATCAGTAAATTATAATATTTATAAATATTCCATACATGGAAAGTGTGAACTCTGTGTGTGTGTGTTTGTGTGTGTGCGTGCGGGCGTGCGTGCGTGCGCGAGTGGAGGGGTGGGAGTGTGGTAGACATTATTCACCGCATTGTCGGATGATGAGGCCAGTATGAGGCCACTGTCATTAGGACATTATTATCAGAAGTAAATCCTGGCCGAAGGCCAGCAGAGCTTATGGGATGGCGAGTAGTCGTCGTCCGTTGTCGTCCGTCCTCCGTTAACTTTTGAATTGTGAACCCTCTAGCTCCTTCATTTATTATCTGATCTTTACCAAATTTTGCCAGATTTTTAATATCAATAAAAGCTGGGACAACTTCGAAAAACAGCCAAATCGGATTAGTAACGGCAGAGTGATTCTGAAAATAATTACACGTAATTTATTATTGTTAATATCAATGAAAGTTGATCGGATCGGATCAGTAACACTAGAGTTATGGCCCTTGTTTTTGCTAAAAAAAAACATTTTCTGCCTTGTGAACACTCTAGCACCTTCATTTGTGTTGTGTTTACCAAACTTATACAGATGGTTAATATCAATGAAAGCTCGTACAAGTTCGAAAACCAGACAAATCGGATTAGTAACAGCAGAGTTATGGCCCTTGTTATTCTGGAAAAAAACATAAAATTATTCTGCTTTGTGAATACTCTAGCACCTTCATTTATTTGATCTTGACCAAACTTACACAGATTGTTTATAGCAATAGATCGGATAATTTTGAAAATCAGCCTGATCGGATCAATAACACCAGAATTATGGCCCTTGTTATTCTGAAAAAAGCCATATTCTGAATTGTGAACATTCTAGCACCTTCATTTATTATTTGGTCTTTACCAAACTTGCACAGATTGGACGAGTTTGAAAACCAGCTAGATTGAACCATTTACACCGGAGTTATGGCCCTTGATTTTCTGAAATATGCTATAATTTGGCCTCGTTAACACGATAGGACCTTCATTTTTCATCGGATCAATTGCAAACTTTACTAGATTGTTGATACCAATAAAGGCTTGGACGAGTTCGAAAACCAGCCAAACCATAGGATAGGTAACACTGGAGTTACGGTCCTTGATTTAGTTAAAATGGTGTATTTTGAATCATTAAGACGATAAGGCCTTCATTTGGCCAGATTTTAATGAAATTTTGCATGGATTATTAGTACCAAATCTAGTTATGCATATCGTCACCGTGTTCTGATTGAATGATATGTTGGTGAGTTATGGCCCTTTAACGGTTTAAATACACAAACCTTGTCTGGGCTAATTCTCCCGAACTCCTGGCTGGATTTCAACGAAACTTTGCAGGAATGATCAGTACGAAGATTAGTTATGCATGTCATCGACGTATTTCGATTTAAAGATTTTTGGCCGAGTTATGGCCCTATAAAGGATTTAGTACGTGCATTTTGTCCGGACTAGTTCTCCTGAAACCCTGGCCGGATGTCAATAAAACTTTGTAGGGATGATCAGTACCAGGCCTAGTTAAGCATATCATCGGCGTGTTCTGGTTGAAAGATTGTTGACGGAGTTATAGTACTTATAGGTTGTGATACACAATCTTTATCCAGAATAGTCTCTTCTGAATTCCTGGTCGAATTTCAACAAATTTTGGCGGGGATGATGAGCCTAGTTGCGCATATCATCACCGTGTTTCGGTTGAATGATTTTTTGGCAGAGTTATGGCCCTTTAAAGGTTTTAATACACTAACTTTGTATAGGCTAGTTATTCTTAAAGCCTGGCCGGATTTCAACGAAACTTGACAGGGATGATCAGTACCAAGCCTAGTTGCACATATCATCACCGTGTTTTTGTTGAATGATCTTTGACAGAGTCATTGCCCCTTTATACACAAACTTTGTTTAGACTATTTTCCTGAACTCCTGGCTGTTGGCTGGATGATTAATACCAAGCCTAGTTGCGCATATTGTTGTCATGTTCCAGTTGAACGATGTTTGTTGTAGTTGTGGCTCTTTAAACGTATTAATACACAAACTTTGTCTGGACTAGTTCTCCACAACCACTGGTCGGTTTTCAACGAAACTTGTTTGCGGCTATCATTGTCGAGTTCCGATTGAATGATTTTCGGTGGAGTTATGGCCCTTTAAAGGTTTTAATAGACTAGATCAACGACACTTGACAGGGATGATCAGTACGAAGCCGAATTGCGCATATCATCGGTGAATAGCGATTGAATGATTATGGGCCCCTAAGGAGTTATGAGTGTATGGCCCCTTATACACAAACATTATCCGGACTAATTTTCCCGAACCCTTGGCTGGATTTCTTTGAAACTTGGCAGGAATGATCAGTACCAAGCCTTGTTGCGGATATTGTTGTCGTGTTCCCCATCACAGACTCCATATAGCCAGTAGAGCGATACAGGCCCTTTTGGGCCTCTTGTTTATAAGTATATCTGTTAATCGTACAAAACTATTCATAAAACCATATAACAAAACGTGTTGCTTATGCTGTTCATATATATGAACCTAAGTGAAATAAAGAAGTTGAAGTTGTTTTCTGTTTAATAGATGGTGTATAACGAGTCACTATAAAGCCTGTGTTATCAAATGAATCTCTATGTTTCGAGATGGAGACTTCAGGCTGTTTGTATTAGTCTAACCATGCGTGCATCTAGATACGATCACTCCTCCGGATTAATCTCGCGTTATTTTCCATAAAGGATGAATGAACACTATATTTTAAAATTACTCTGTCCTTTGTAGTTCTAAATGATGCTATGCTTCTATATTATTTTTTTTAAAAATTATTCCCGAATGTATACAGTTCCTGGTAAAGTAACCTAAACGTGAAATGTGAATGTAACTAGTTTTCTCAGATATCCGCCCTTTGCCTCACACCCATATTTGCTATGTCACGCTGAGATTTACAACCTAAGATACAACTATCAAATATCTAAAGTCTCTCATGCATACAGGTCATACAGGTCAAAAGAAAGTGACCTAATCTTAAAACCGCATGTAAAAAATATCGAGGTATCTGTCTCTTTCCAGGAGGTTTAAGGTCAAACCCGCATTTGTTACGTCGAGTTGTAGTACATACACGTATAACCAAAGTTGGAAATCTATGGTATATACAGTTTTTTAGAAAGTGACCTAAATGCAAAACTTGAGTTGATGCGACGCCTCCGTTGCCGGAAAAGACACACGTGTCTCTCATTTTTTCTTCGAAATAAAACGAGCCGGAAAAGACACACGTGTCTCTCATTTTTTCTTCGAAATAAAACGAGACAAAAAGGAAACTATGTCTTTTAAAATGATACCACCACTGCAAGCTTGTTGTTACGTGTTTGCATGATGCCTATAAAACCATGCAGTGAGTCAATGTCGGAATAAATAATCATATGTGTGGTGACAGATAACCATGCTGTTAGATGTTATCGAATACTACATCGAATATTACAAATAGGTTGTAGGATTCTTAGATACAGATTGGAGAGGAGCTCCCATACGAAGGAGATGGAAATGTGCAGTCAGGGAAATAAGAAATGACATTTCATCCAGATAAGTATAAATTATCACTCTCCTTTTTCCATTTCACACCTGATATCATATCTGAATTCAAAATCCATACCGAGGTCCGTAGGTCCTTGATTTTGTTCGTGGGATGATATCAGTTGTGAGGTGGAAAACGGAGAGTTGTAATTTATTTATCATTAACTACACACACACACTAAACAATATTTCAAATATTTATATATCTATCAGGTGTGATAATGATGGAAAGAGTTGTAATATAGTCGAGTACGGAAAAAACAGATTTTATAAGTTTCTTTATCGATTTTGAGAATGTTATTATTAACAAAGCCCCCGATTCAGGTATGTAACAATAACTTCGTTTAAATTTAACTTTTTGTTTTAGTAAAGCGCGTTACATACAAAGCGGACATTTTCCTCCACCGCAAACGGGTATTTCGTTCATATAGACTTTCTTAGATTAGCCCTCCCAAAATATTGAAAATGAAAGAAAGCGTGAACAAGTGGAAGGGCTAATCTCATAAAGTACTGGATGAATCGGAATACCGGTTACGACAGAGGAAAGATGTACACTTTAGTTGAACATAATTTGTAAATATTAAGAAAGTATTTAAGCAAAGACATGTGAGCGCTTTGTTGACACATTTTTGCCGTAAACTAATTAAAAGTGGCCATAGATTCAAACGTCTTCCCACCCTCCTCCCCACACAAACCCCGCATCCATTTTAACATTTTAACGGGAATGAAATTTCAACGAAAGTTTAAAACGGCATGCACGTTAATGACGTCAGTTAATAAACGGTTATTGACGTCACTTACATCCGGGTTATCACCCCGCACATGTTATTGCGGGTGATAACCTGCGCGGTAAGATATGGATTGTACATTATGTGTCATATCAGGTGGTACAAAAATAACACTATAGTTTAATGATAATGCTGCCTACACCAAGATGTTGGACATATTGTGCTAGTGAGACAGGTGTTTAAAACAGAGAATTTGAAGTGCATGGAGAGAAGCCGTAACAAATTGTGTTTCTGAAACCTTTTGTGTGGAAAGTGTTGATCAGTCTCCACAACGATGTTGGACACCCCGCAAGGGACATAACTATTTCCCTTATCAAAGACAGCATATAATACTAGCCATGTATTACTAATGATGTGGACGATTGGATTGAACAAGTAGATATAAAAATCATAGCCTTGAAGGACGACAGTCAACAACAAACACACAAAGAAACAAAGAAAAACTTTAAAGATGAATAAAAGGCCAAATAAGACATCACAAACACAAAAGGGTTGACAATATGGCTATCGCCTTGGAACGGTCAGTGGTAAAAAAAGGCCGCTGGGGGTTTAAACCGGGTTCTAGGGTGAACCAAACCTCACACTTACCCTACTGCCATCCCAATAAAACGGGACTGTGTAAATAAAAATGTCTCCGCCATGATCTATGCTCTAACCAACAAGGCAGCATTGATAGGCAATACAAGTAAAACACAAAGATGCTCGTGTATATATAAATACAAAAAAAATAGCCTAGAAAGCCAAAAGAAGGTACTCAAAGACTTGGCAGAAGCCAGAGCAACAAGAGAAAAAAACATTGAGGGCACGACAAGACAAGGTTGCAGATAAACATCAAAGGCCACCGTCCTTTTGGGCTTTAGGTAGACGTCATCATAGGGTCCACATTCTGTCCGGTCATCGCACAATTAAAGAGGAAAGCATAGGGGCGAACTGTAAATGGATCCACCACCAAGCATGCAGTCCGTTGCAAAATGATAGATCATTTTGCAACGCACTGCATGCTCTTTTGATAAACCTTTAACAAGTTTAACAAAGACAGTATGAAAGTGAATCATGACCAAGGATCTTGCGAAGTTTGTAAATCATGTCACCATAGAAGTGAGGTTGTGATAGTCCTTGTCGCAGAAGAGTTCTTAAATTACTTTTATATTTGGAAAATCAGGATTACGATAATAAAATTTGCAAAGGTTTTACGAAGTTAATGGTAACGGTAGCTCGATGGAGTGGATAATATTGATTACGAATTATTAAAATCCTCAAGTACAAGCTCTAGAAAAACGAATAAGTTGGGACACATAGACCCCATAAGAAGTTGCTTGGGGAACATCCCTATCAAAATGGGTATAATTAACAATATAAAAATTAAAATCGTCTCTCTTGTCAGGAAGGATGTATATGATGCATTATAATGAATAATTAACAGTAAAGAGCACCACTGGTAAACATGCAGACTATGCAGACACTGGAACTAGTTGCCATGGACTACCTATCGTTGGAACGATCCATCGGTGGATTCCAGAATACCCTAGTGATAACAGACCACTTCACGAAATATGCAAAGACAACAACAGCCTTTGTTAACAACTATGCGGTCTACCAAAGCGAATCTATTCAGATCAAGAAGCTAACTTCGAAGGGAATCTCTACACAGAACTGGGTAATATCCCTGAAATGACCAAGTCTCGAACAACGCCGTACCATCCAAAAGACAACCGAACTTTTTTGAATATGCTTGGGACGATAGAGCAAGACAGAAAGAATGACTGCGTATACCTACGACTGCACGAGACATACGTCTATAGCTGCTCAGTATTTGTTTCTTAATGTTGGAAGAGAGCCAATACTTCCTCTGGATTAAGCGTTTAGATTAGATGTTAACCAAAACAGACAGCCTTTTAAGTCCAAATATATCAAGGAATTAAAAGACAAGTAGTTCATAGCAGTCGCACCATCTTACTTCAGAAGCTGCAAAGACGTCGAGATATGATCAGAAAAGAACCAGGCAAGAGGATCAGTGATACATCCAGGAGATAGAGTGCTTGTGAAGATTTTGACGTTTGCCGGGAAATTGAAGCTAACCAACCGATGGAAGGAGTGCAGATATAAAAGCCGAACAGGAACTGTTAACATTTAAGAAGTATACATGTTGTTGTATGGGATCAGCGTAACAGTGATATATCAGTATAAGTAGTTCAACAGGAGAATGGGGAAGGCAGAACAAAAACTCTGCATAGGAATTTGTTGATTCCTATCGGATCGACAGAGGATGGCTAAAACATATAGGTCCAGAGATACAGAGGATACATTGGAAGAACCGGAGGAATGACCAACATCCGATCGCAGAGAAGAGAATAGAAGAGAAAACAGGGTGTCAGATTCTACTGAAACTGAAGTTCACGCACATCAGGAAGAATAGGAAGGCTCAGAGGAAGCTGTGTACATAGTGAAATCAGCAGGCAGAACGCCAGTGGCTGGCACTGAACACGGTGTCGTTAAGAGCAGGAAGCATAAAGAAAACAAGATGAATCTGTTGTCCATATGATAACGTTTCACATCTCGAAGATGGTGGTTCAACTGTTAAAGAAACGCGAATTATGTCATCCGCGGCTACATCGGATGCAGCTGAAGATTCAGATTATGCTGATGACGAAGATGAAGACCAGATGAACACACTAGCTAGATACGGTGACGATGAACTGTACGATGTGACCAAGCCTGAAAAACCAGCAACACCAACACCAGCGCCAAGACAACCAATGGAAAGAAAAAGACCAGAATGGATGACATCTGATGAATGTGTCATGTATGCTACTGCTACCGTGCCAAGAGAGTAAACCGACTGGGTTGAAAGGTTTATTTTCTTTAGCTATTGCCGACCAGAATGCATCCATCTCTGCAACAATATATCACCAAGATAGGTGTCCTGTTAGGCCCATGTTACCATCACATCTTACCATCGACCATCGACCTAGGTCGATGGCCGATGGTAAAATGCGATGGTCGATGGTAAGATGCGATGGTCGACGGTAAGATGCGATGGTCAATGGTAAGGCGAAGGACCATCGCATCTTACCATCGACCATCGCATCTTACCATCGCATCTTACCATCGACCATCGCATCTTACCATCGACCATGGCATCTTACCATCGCATCTTACCATCGACCATCGCATCTTACCATCGCATCTTACCATCGACCATCGCATCTTACAATCGACCATCGCATCTAACCATCGCATCTTACCATCGACCATCGACCTAGGAACATGGCCCTAACAGGACACAGTAGATTCTGGACAGTGTTGCGCGGATATTAATGTCGTGGCAGACAATATTATAAAGGAGGGGAGCGGTAGTGTTTTACTGTGTAATGTCATTTAAGGAACTAATAATGTCTGTTTTAAATTATATAAAGTTAACATTACTAGGCTAACCCACTGTGTTTTCTCATGTCCAACTGACAAACGTTTTGCCTATATAGAGACTAAGACATAAAATGGTCTGAACAGATTTAAACAATTTAGTTTAGTTTATATAATTAGGAAAACACACGAATACGAAGCTGATATTTATTAGAAACGTGCATGATGTACATATATGAGATAATAACATGCAATAGTCCATCTGAATGTATTCTGACACATCGTGACATACTTTATATACAAAAAGTTGCAGTAGAGGTTTCACTACACAGTTAACTCCCTTGTAAGTCGTGGACACATCTTACAAGTTCTTATATTTTTAATAATTGCTCACATATCCAAAATATGTTTAGATAAATGGGGACGTTATCACCATAGAACAGTTTTATAGATATTTTACAAGAGATAGAGATTATGTAACTGCTGGGATCGATTATAGGGAAATCCTTCACGAGATGGTGGACATGTGGTTCTTTTCACGAACGAGCGTATGCGAGTGAGTGAAAAAACAAAACACGTCTACCATCGAGAGAAGGATTTCCCTATAATCGAACACAGCTGTTAAATAATCTGTTTCTCACATTTTAAATCGATTTAAACGAAATTCTTTGCTTTAATGAACATTATTGGCGAATGACGTCGACGTCAGCACCAATGTATTGACGTCATAACTCAGCGTCACTGTTAGTTATTTTTGTGTTCGGAGTTAGTTATTAATATTAAGCGATTATGAATATTCTTTCACTGAGAAATCCCGATCTTTCACCCATAGAAATGTAATAATAGGAATTAACGTTCAAACTGGAGTGAAAACCCAAAATAGTGCAGTGGATAACATAAGTCATAACATATGTCAACGTCCAAGGTTTGTGCGATTTTGTGTAGCCATAAAACAAGATGTTTAGCTTAGAAACTTTATATTCAGGAAGCTCACTAGACTTTATTCGTTTTTTCCCCACAGTAACATGACATTGTGTAGTGGTGACATAAACGTAGCGTAAAGTTTTACGCTACCGGAGCTGACCCTTTAATCTGCCAGTCAAATGGTGATATAGCGTTATATATACATGTATGGATAACAGTAAGTACATACGTTTTACGGTATTAAGCCAAATGGTGTTTTGTGGTGGGTTTTAAAGGTGTATTATTAGCAGGCTATGAAAAGGATATATGTTTTATTGTTAAAAACTGCATATATGTTTTTCCAAGTAATATAAATAAAACCAGACTTTATAAGTCAAATTTATTCCCAGATGTTCAGAGGCAAAGAGTGATCAAACAAATGTAACACTATCTTAAATCGTGTGTGACTCATACTTAAAACATCTTTATTGATGTTTCCAGGTTATTATGTTTTGCTGCAACTTATCTATTTGTAATGTATGAAAATCGCTATGTTTTTAACTGCTGATATGGATAAATAAAAATGTAATATTTAACTTCTAAATTAATTTGGCAGACAATCTGTGATAGGTATTTCCAAATTTAATATAAAAATGTCCTTAGTAAATATGAATATTACGAATATAGTTGCCGACCCCGACCCTCACAGACCTATTACGGGGTGAATAAATGGATTACCATTAATTTGGTGATAGAAATTAAAAAAAGAAAAGATTATGAATATGTTAAGGTAGACATATTTATAATTGTTGAACACAAGTTTGGTTTTGGGACAGGTTCTTAGATATACTACGTTTATCTTGTTTCTTAATGCAGTACAGTATACATTATAAGGTATAAAAAAATTTAAGAAGTATGGTTTATTCTAATCTGAAACGTTTGTTTTCATTTTTTTGTTGATAACAGAAATGCCCAGACGAGTGAACAAAGAAGTATGGGCATCAAAGCGGAAGGCATGTGGCTTGCATCTGAGGTTGGGCACTCGCTGTTTGGGATATATGTTATGACGGACGAACTAAGTTTCTGCCAAAAGATCACCTTTTCCTGTACAACAGTGCATCTGTAACGAAATAAGAAAAAATCTTTCATTCCATGTACAAGACCATATTTGTGAAAATAAAACTCGATAGAGAAAACCAGCCATTTTCGTGAAGACATGCGTTTTACACAAAATGAACAAAAACATCTTCTGTTAATAAACCAGCTGGCCTGGAATTCACCAACCATTCTTCAAACTATTCATAAACTTGATCTCAAGTACTGAAAATTCGTTCACAAATATTTCCAAGACCTTCAAAGATAAACAATCATATGAAGTTGCTATCTGTTAGAATTTATCATATTTATTCATAACAGCTTGTCATAAACGCTTATCCTTTAAACTTACAGAAGTATTTGTGATTGAAATGTGCATACTTGAGCTTAAGTCGAAGAATATTCTCAAGAATGGTTGGTGAATTCAAGGCCTGTATGGTGTCTTTTGTCGCTCATCTGACAACATTGTACTACAGGTTATTCTTGCAACGTACTATTCATAACTGACGTAATAATGTTACCAGGCCTTGAATTCACCAACCGTTCTTGAGAATATTCTTAGACGACTTAAGCCCAAGTACACACATTTCAATCACAAATATTTTTATAAGTTTAAATTAAAAACGTTCATAACAAGCTGCTATGTATAACTACTAATAAATAGCAACTTCTTACGATTGTTTATCTTTGAAGGTCATGGGAATATTTGTGAACGAAATTTGAGTACTTGAGTTCAAGTCTAAGAATAGTTTGAAGACTGGTTGATGAATTCAAGGCCAGGATCTTGTTTTCAAACACAAGGTGATATCGTCGGTGCTTGTCAGGAATTGTGTTGGGTAATAATACTGCAGCAAACATCGTCGGTGCTTGTCAGGAATTGTGTTGTGTAATACTGCAGAAAACACATTGTTGCCATGAGATTCGATTTGTTTTGATTAACACTGTTCAGGAAAATATTTACCTCAACGAAACATCTTTCGATAAATTATGTTATATACAAAAGAGACCATACATCTGAAAATTAGTGTGGTTTTATTAACAGATGTATATGTTTCACTAGGTGGAATATTCCTTACATGGAAGCTCTTCTTAAAAAAATATCGAAACATGTTTTGGGATACGCCTTACCAACAGAGACTGTTGGTGATATTGCAGCAATATTGCTAAGAATCTGGGCCCTGTTTTATTAAGCATCTTACGATAAGTCTTAAATTTTAAAATCGTTCACTTTGTTTACCTGAGCATTCAATGCAGACAGTTATGTGTGTACGTAGTGCAGAAATATCACATGTTTAAGAAAATGAAATGAAATCATATTATTTGAAAAGTGTAATTTATAGTGAAGCATTTAAGAAATTGATTTTCGATCAAAATGGTCGTAAGTTGTTTCATAAAATGGGGCCCTGGTCTGTGTAAACCTGCGCTCAAGCCCCCTTTTTTCAAACGACTCCAGTCGGTATTTTACATTTCAGAGACACAAATTATAAAACATTCAGATATTTTGAAGTAAATTATGAATTAAACGTATTTAAATCAATGGACTGATGGGGAAAATATTCTCGTCTTCCATCAATCTGAATGGCAATTGATATATATATCAAGAGATATATATATCAAGAGGAAGAGTATTTAAAGAGGACACGACTAGGAACTAGAGATATTAAGACTGAGTAAGAGGACCCGACTAAGAACTTACACAATGTATATGTTCATTTTGTCAGCCTTATTGGTGGGTGGAGTCCATTTAAATTCGGCAGAATTCTTCAGAGTACGGTTCGTGTGTGTCAGAGCTGCATTCTGTATAATGAGAAAAAAACGCACACAGTTATGGCACGGTGTGTATGCTATGTTAATATTTCAACAAACGACATTGCATATACTGGGTTTCCTAAACTATCCTAACGACATGTCATATACCGGATTTCTAAATTACACAAATTCACGTATAACACCTTCTTTATTTAACTGTGAGAATCAAAACTGTTATGGTTTATCGGGAATATCGGTAGCAAAGTATCATTAACAGTCTCTCTGACTGCATGTCCCCTAAGGGCACCAGTCTGGCACGGTTCACCCACTCTCCAGATGACGGATCAGTAGTGGTGATCAGTCACTACCCTTCATGACAGCCAGCTGGACGCTTTTCAGCTGCCCTTCTCAAATAATGGACTGCAGCTCTTCCTTCTCTCTTTTCCAAAGGAACATTGTCCACACTGATTGTGCGGGGAAGCATCTACAACCATGCATACTTTTCAGAGCTCCAGTAGATCTGCATACTTGATTTTGTTGTTCTCATGGACTGTCTGGCATCTCTCTTCCAATGGCACCACTCCACTCTTGCAAGTTGTTTAGACATGGGTGTCCATAACACAATGTCATGTCTGCGTTTGATCTGGACAATGTCGGAAAACACTAGTTTCTTGTCCAATCTGCGTTTGCTGCTATCGGCTCTGTACAGGATCCCTCTTCTCTGGGTTACTGGCTGTATCTTCTGCCCGTTCTTTCCAAATGATATAGCGGTTGAGCCAGACTTTCCCTTGACCTTTTTTCTGCCGTTCTCTTTTCAGCTTATCGTTCTCTTTCCAGCTTATCGGCCAACTCCCTCAAGACTGTGGCTTACCTCAATCTTCAGCGTCCCTTTGTACGTCACTTTGACAAGAAGATTGAATGTGTTCCATGGTTCCTCGTCGCCTACATAGTGGACATGCATGATAATCAGTAAGCTCCTATCGACAAAGAGTGGATAGTGATGGTAGAAGGTCGTACACTAAACTCAATAGGAACTGTATTTGCGAGGGCTCGTACTTTCAAGTATCGTTCAAAGTGAGTTTTCTATTTGATAGAGTCCATCTTGCCCAATCACCCTGCAAACAGTTTTCCACTGCTTGTGCTTGTCTGGCTTCTTTTTCAGCAGCAATGGCCCTGTCTTGAATCAGTTTCCTTCGTTCTCTTGCATTTCCCGCCTTTCAACACTGTTTTGTGTCACTGCATAATACCAGCCTAAATTTAAATGTTATTCTCACAATGTTTTGGGACGAAGTCTGCTCTCTTCTTGATCAACAGAATGGCTGGCAGACCTCTCTGCATATTCTGATTTTTATTCCAACTTATACCATCTAATCCCATGAGTCTCTTGCGTTATAACTCTTCAACAACTGGTGGAAGAAATAGTTGCAGCTTTGTAGTCTTTCCGTAAAGCCCCGATACTGGTACAACTTAGAGGGACACCTAATCATCGTCTGATCTATCTGTTGATGATACATTCAGCTACTTCTACAGCTGTTGTGGCTATTTCATACCGCATTAGTCGCCAGACGATCCGTGACAGTAGACCATGTTGGTAAAGCCAGACTTTAAACTCCTTTGGAAGTCCTGTCTTGTCTATGTTTCGTATCCATTCTGCTATGCTGTACTTGTTGTAGCAGACCTTGGATGTTATTCTTGTTAATAAGGCTAGCTTCAAACCACTTTCCATGACATTTTATTTGTTAATCTACAATGGAAAGGATCTCCTCGTTCTGAAATCGTAGTGCAAATTTCTTGGTAATTTGGCCATACTTCGACCCATTGCATCATGATTTCGTTCGTTTGAATCGCATTCGTGTCCATGTAACTGTTTCATCAAAGGGCTATTAAAATTCGTCGAGACTGGCATTTTGGGAGATGGTCAGACCATCTATGAAGGCCCTGTTGACTGGGAGTCGTGTGCCCCCTGTTGTATGTTACTGTTTGGTTTCCGTTCTGCACTCCTGATGATTAGGTTCATCACCATGACAACAATAATCAAGGATATGGTACAATTATATTGCTACTTAGGTATATCTGTAAAGAAAAGTCCGTATCGGTTTTTGTTAGTTCTTGTAAACACTTATGAAAAGAAATGTATTTGAGTAAATAAGAATCCACGTGTTTAATCCTAGTTACTTACATTATCTTTCATTGCATTAGATAAATAACTTTAACAAACATAAATGATTAACACCCGGCTGACAAAGAGTTGTTTGTAACTAACTGTAATTAAACTTGACAAACCTAAACGTAAACAAAATTGTCTTCTTCTACTTTCCCAAAACGCCCTATTCATTAAGCTGGTAACTTAACCTACGCCGCTACGCTAGTTTTAATAACCTCATTTGAAGTGTAAAACAATGAGCTATCTTTAAGTAAAAGTCTGTGACAGTCATTAATATAGCTGATACGTACTGTTTATTTCAAACAGTGTGTCATAATAAGCATACAATCTAGAGAGAGAAAAATAATATTAAAAAATCGTTAGTTGTTTTCCTTTCCGGGTTAAAAAAAACAAATTTATTGAAAAACGAATCTCTGTCGAGTTAACTTTCACTAAATACGCAAGGATAGATGATTGCTTTAACAGTTAGTTTGTGTTTATATCCATCAAGGTGACCATGTTTCCATGTAATACGCCACCAAGCCCTAGAATCTGCTGGAGATTCAAGACAACCAAAGAAAACCAGAAAAAATGTCGATTATTTTAAGTAAACATTATTTTAAATAAACTAACCCACCAAATAACAGCAAAATTACCTTACCAAACCGTTTATCAAAACTCTATCCAGGTGTTCAGGTCATATAGTAATGTATATGTCCCGATTAAAAGTATAGTATTTTTCCAGATTTCTTAAATATTCATGATTGAATACGCGTAAAATTAATAATGAATTGGTGTAACTCATAATTCAACTCTCCAGAGTCGGTGTTTGGCCAGACTATTCAAAAAAAAAAAGATATAAAAATCGGACAGGGAAAGTAGCATTCAATGACGACAGTCAACCAAAAAACACAAAAACAAGACACAGACAAACGAGAAGGCAAAAGTAATAAAAAATGCAAACGACATCACAAACACAAAGGGATTGACAATAGGGATTCCGCCTTGGAACGGTCAGTGGCTGATTTATAGTGTGTCTATAGTGGATTCTCAAAATATGCAAGTTATATATATACCTCGCCGTCAGTAGGTTTAGAAACGGTATACATATGTTGTAAAATGTGGCTGCTGTTGGCGGAATAGAGGCTTTAAACGTTAAATGTATTGTTTACGGAAACTCTCACATGATATTAACTTACCGTTCCGCAGTCCCCTTGCTTCATGGGTGTAGTTCCGGAAGGGGTCAGTTTACCGGAAGTTAAGTACGTGGCTGCAGTCGGTCTCGGTTGACAAAGAAAGCCTTTAAACGGCACTGAGCCTCCCAACGTAACTACGGAATAAGTAGACATTTAAAAGTAAATACTGGTAAAGTAAAGGCTTCAGCTATAGATAAACAAGAAGCACCGCCAGTCTGTGCAGATGCTTGTTTGGTATGTTGTCTGATGCCGATGACGTGTGAAATGTCTATCCATTATGTGAATGATGTACTTTGAAATGTGGATAGCTACTTTTATTTAGAAATTATGGCTCGTGTGCTCTAGATGGATAAATGGACTATGTTGTGAACACATTTATTTCGCATAAAAACAAAATAAAAAGATCACAATCTTTGCAATTTAAGTACCGTTTTCTGATTGTATTTCCGCATTGATAGTATTGAACAACTGTCATGTACTTTACATTACTTATGCCTAACATATGCATTTGGTTGAACATTTCACTTGACCATACCTCATCCATTTGTGATCCTTTTCTAAATGACTGACCAAAAGTCCTTAAGTAATTAAAAATAAGGATGACTACGACATAGCGACGACAACGAGAAGAATAACAAGAGGAAGAACAACAACAACACGCGTACACACTAACCTGTTACATCTTCGTCGCACCTGAAGGTATTCGCAGACAGGGTGATATTGAAAGGCGGTGTTCCTGTTTGGGCGTCAACGCCATGTCCGATGGGAAACATTTGGTCGCAGGCTGCAGCTGGTGCACCGGTTGGATACGCGTGTGCAAAATGCACCAGTATGACAAAAATCACAATTCTTGAAACCATGTTGTCGCTTTTGTGTAAAAGAAATGCAACAATTATGAATGTAAATAAATACAACGGTAACATCATTTGCCATACTCATAAGAAATAGAAATATTAAGTCTATATCGACTACCACGCTTGCTTTTTTATAGGACGAACGTCAAGCAGCTTTCTACCGAAAATATTTTGAAGCGGCAGCCGTTTTGCCGAGATTCTGGTATCGTTTCTGATTGGCTTACACAGACGCACCTTCTAAGAGAGACAGAACGACAGATAAACAATAAATTACTAAATATAAAAAGAGGGAAACGTCATCATTATATCGACGTAGTAGATGTGGATGGTCAAACATAATACAATTAAAATATCTTCGGACATGTGCTTTTGGATTCAGTTGTTTTTTTCTGCACAAAGAGTAAGACGTTTGTTTTCAATCAAGCGTCGAAGATGATTAAGACTAAGAAATTTACTATTTAGAGGTTATTTGATAATGTTTTTTTGTTGTTTTTTATGTTTTGTTATTTTTTGTTTGTTTGTTTGTCTGAACCCTGAACGTTGATGGATTCGTTATAGCAATTATGTACTGAGATTGTAACGAGATTTGCTGTTTTTTGTGGTACTTGTGCTTAATGCTTATACCCCCGTGTGGTTCTGGGGCCGAAAGTCACGTTCATGTGTTATTTTTTTCATGTTCATTAAAAGTTTTCATCATAATCCCTGCATTGTTTCATGTGCTACTTGATTGGTGGCATATTTGTTATTTTTGTCATGTTCATTAAAGGTCTTCATCATAATCCCTGTATTGTTTCATGGGCTACTTGAGAGGTGGCATATTTGTTATTTTTGTCATGTTCATTAAAGGTCTTCATCATAATCCCTGTATTGTTTCATGGGCTACTTGAGAGGTGGCATATTTGTTATTTTTGTCATGTTCATTAAAGGTCTTCATCATAATCCCTGTATTGTTTCATGTGCTACTTGAGAGGTGGCATATTTGTTATTTTTGTCATGTTCATTAAAGGTCTTCATCATAATCCCTGTATTATTTCATGTGCTACTTGAGTGGTGGCATATTTGTTATTTTTGTCATGTTCATTAAAGGTCTTCATCATAATCCCTGTATTGTTTCATGGGCTACTTGAGAGGTGGCATATTTGTTATTTTTGTCATGTTCATTAAAGGTCTTCATCATAATCCCTGTATTGTTTCATGGGCTACTTGAGAGGTGGCATATTTGTTATTTTTGTCATGTTCATTAAAGGTCTTCATCATAATCCCTGTATTGTTTCATGTGCTACTTGAGAGGTGGCATATTTGTTATTTTTGTCATGTTCATTAAAGGTCTTCATCATAATCCCTGTATTGTTTCATGTGCTACTTGAGAGGTGGCATATTTGTTATTTTTGTCATGTTCATTAAAGGTCTTCATCATAATCCCTGTATTGTTTCATGTGCTACTTGAGAGGTGGCGTATTTGTTATTTTTGTCATGTTCATTAAAGGTCTTCATCATAATCCCTGTATTGTTTCATGGGCTACTTGAGAGGTGGCATATTTGTTATTTTTGTCATGTTCATTAAAGGTCTTCATCATAATCCCTGTATTGTTTCATGTGCTACTTGAGAGGTGGCATATTTGTTATTTTTGTCATGTTCATTAAAGGTCTTCATCATAATCCCTGTATTATTTCATGTGCTACTTGAGTGGTGGCATATTTGTTATTTTTGTCATGTTCATTAAAGGTCTTCATCATAATCCCTGTATTGTTTCATGGGCTACTTGAGAGGTGGCATATTTGTTATTTTTGTCATGTTCATTAAAGGTCTTCATCATAATCCCTGTATTGTTTCATTGGCTACTTGAGAGGTGGCATATTTGTTATTTTTGTCATGTTCATTAAAGGTCTTCATCATAATCCCTGTATTGTTTCATGTGCTACTTGAGAGGTGGCATATTTGTTATTTTTGTCATGTTCATTAAAGGTCTTCATCATAATCCCTGTATTGTTTCATGTGCTACTTGAGAGGTGGCATATTTGTTATTTTTGTCATGTTCATTAAAGGTCTTCATCATAATCCCTGCATTGTTTCATGTGCTACTTGAGTGGTGGCGTATTTGTTATTTTTGTCATGTTCATTAAAGGTCTTCATCATAATCCCTGTATTGTTTCATGGGCTACTTGAGAGGTGGCATATTTGTTATTTTTGTCATGTTCATTAAAGGTCTTCATCATAATCCCTGTATTGTTTCATGTGCTACTTGAGAGGTGGCATATTTGTTATTTTTGTCATGTTCATTAAAGGTCTTCATCATAATCCCTGTATTGTTTCAAGTGCTACTTGAGAGGTGGCATATTTGTTATTTTTGTCATGTTCATTAAAGGTCTTCATCATAATCCCTGTATTGTTTCATGTGCTACTTGAGAGGTGGCATATTTGTTATTTTTGTCATGTGCATTAAAGGTCTTCATCATAATCCCTGTATTGTTTCATGTGCTACTTGAGAGGTGGCATATTTGTTATTTTTGTCATGTTCATTAAAGGTCTTCATCATAATCCCTGTATTGTTTCATGTGCTACTTGAGAGGTGGCATATTTGTTATTTTTGTCATGTTCATTAAAGGTCTTCATCATAATCCCTGTATTGTTTCATGTACTACTTGAGAGGTGGCATATTTGTTATTTTTGTCATGTTCATTAAAGGTCTTCATCATAATCCCTGTATTGTTTCATGTGCTACTTGAGAGGTGGCATATTTGATATTTTTGTCATGTTCATTAAAGGTCTTCATCATAATCCCTGTATTGTTTCATGTACTACTTGAGAGGTGGCATATTTGTTATTTTTGTCATGTTCATTTAAGGTCTTCATCATAATCCCTGTATTGTTTCATGTGCTACTGGAGTGGTGGCATATTTGTTATTTTTATCACGTTCATTAAAGGTCTTCATCATAATCCCTGTATTGTTTCATGTACTACTTGAGAGGTGGCATATTTGTTATTTTTGTCATGTTCATTAAACGTCTTCATCATAATCCCTGTATTGATTCATGTGCTACTTGAGTGGTGGCATATTTGTTATTTTTGTCATGTTCATTAAACGTCTTCATCATAATCACTGTATTGTTTCATGGGCTACTTGAGTGGAGGCATATTTGTTATTTTTGTCATGTTCATTAAACGTCTTCATCATAATCCTTGTATTGTTTCATGGGCTACTTGAGTGGTGGCACATTTGTTATTTTTGTCATGTTCATTAAACGTCTTCATCATAATCACTGTATTGTTTCATGGGCTACTTGAGTGGAGGCATATTTGTTATTTTTGTCATGTTCATTAAAGGTCTTCATCATAATACCTGTATTGTTTCATGGGCTACTTGAGTGGTGGCATATTTGTTATTTTTGTCATGTTCATTAAACGTCTTCATCATAATCACTGTATTGTTTCATGTGCTACTTGAGTCGTGGCATATTTGTTATTTTTGTCATGTTCATTAAACGTCTTCATCATAATCACTGTATTGTTTCATGGGCTACTTGAGTGGAGGCATATTTGTTATTTTTGTCATGTTCATTAAACGTCTTCATCATAATCCTTGTATTGTTTCATGGGCTACTTGAGTGGTGGCACATTTGTTATTTTTGTCATGTTCATTAAACGTCTTCATCATAATCACTGTATTGTTTCATGGGCTACTTGAGTGGAGGCATATTTGTTATTTTTGTCATGTTCATTAAAGGTCTTCATCATAATACCTGTATTGTTTCATGGGCTACTTGAGTGGTGGCATATTTGTTATTTTTGTCATGTTCATTAAAAGTCTTCATCATAATCACTGTATTGTTTCATGTACTACTTGAATGGTGGCATATTTGTTATTTTTGTCATGTTCATTAAAGGTCTTCATCAGTATCACTGTATTGTTTCATGTACTACTTGAGAGGTGGCATATTTGTTATTTTTGTCATGTTCATTAAAGGTCTTCATCATAATCCCTGTATTGTTTCATGTACTACTTGAGAGGTGGCATATTTGTTATTTTTGTCATGTTCATTTAAGGTCTTCATCATAATCCCTGTATTGTTTCATGTGCTACTGGAGTGGTGGCATATTTGTTATTTTTATCACGTTCATTAAAGGTCTTCATCATAATCCCTGTATTGTTTCATGTACTACTTGAGAGGTGGCATATTTGTTATTTTTGTCATGTTCATTAAACGTCTTCATCATAATCCCTGTATTGTTTCATGTGCTACTTGAGTGGTGGCATATTTGTTATTTTTGTCATGTTCATTAAACGTCTTCATCATAATCACTGTATTGTTTCATGGGCTACTTGAGTGGAGGCATATTTGTTATTTTTGTCATGTTCATTAAACGTCTTCATCATAATCCTTGTATTGTTTCATGGGCTACTTGAGTGGTGGCACATTTGTTATTTTTGTCATGTTCATTAAACGTCTTCATCATAATCACTGTATTGTTTCATGGGCTACTTGAGTGGAGGCATATTTGTTATTTTTGTCATGTTCATTAAAGGTCTTCATCATAATACCTGTATTGTTTCATGGGCTACTTGAGTGGTGGCATATTTGTTATTTTTGTCATGTTCATTAAACGTCTTCATCATAATCACTGTATTGTTTCATGTGCTACTTGAGTGGTGGCATATTTGTTATTTTTGTCATGTTCATTAAACGTCTTCATCATAATCACTGTATTGTTTCATGGGCTACTTGAGTGGAGGCATATTTGTTATTTTTGTCATGTTCATTAAACGTCTTCATCATAATCCTTGTATTGTTTCATGGGCTACTTGAGTGGTGGCACATTTGTTATTTTTGTCATGTTCATTAAACGTCTTCATCATAATCACTGTATTGTTTCATGGGCTACTTGAGTGGAGGCATATTTGTTATTTTTGTCATGTTCATTAAAGGTCTTCATCATAATACCTGTATTGTTTCATGGGCTACTTGAGTGGTGGCATATTTGTTATTTTTGTCATGTTCATTAAAAGTCTTCATCATAATCACTGTATTGTTTCATGTACTACTTGAATGGTGGCATATTTGTTATTTTTGTCATGTTCATTAAAGGTCTTCATCAGTATCACTGTATTGTTTCATGTACTACTTGAGAGGTGGCATATTTGTTATTTTTGTCATGTTCATTAAAGGTCTTCATCATAATCCCTGTATTGTTTCATGTACTACTTGAGTGGTGGCATATTTGTTATTTTTGTCATGTTCATTAAACGTCTTCATCATAATCCTTGTATTGTTTCATGGGCTACTTGAGTGGTGGCACATTTGTTATTTTTGTCATGTTCATTAAACGTCTTCATCATAATCACTGTATTGTTTCATGGGCTACTTGAGTGGAGGCATATTTGTTATTTTTGTCATGTTCATTAAAGGTCTTCATCATAATACCTGTATTGTTTTATGGGCTACTTGAGTGGTGGCATATTTGTTATTTTTGTCATGTTCATTAAAAGTCTTCATCATAATCACTGTATTGTTTCATGTACTACTTGAGTGGTGGCATATTTGTTATTTTTGTCATGTTCATTAAAGGTCTTCATCATAATCCCTGTATTGTTTCATGTACTACTTGAGTGGTGGCATATTTGTTATTTTTGTCATGTTCATTAAAAGTCTTCATCATAATCACTGTATTGTTTCATGTACTACTTGAGTGGTGGCATATTTGTTATTTTTGTCATGTTCATTAAAGGTCTTCATCATACTCCCTGTATTGTTTCATGTACTTCTTGAGTGGTGGCATATTTGTTATTTTTGTCATGTTCATTAAACGTCTTCATCATAATCCCTGTATTGTTTCATGTACTACTTGAGTGGTGGCATATTTGTTATTTTGGTAATGTTCATTAAACGTCTTCATCATAATCACTGTATTGTTTCATGGGCTACTTGAGTGGAGGCATATTTGTTATTTTTGTCATGTTCATTAAAGGTCTTCATCATAATCCCTGCATTGTTTCATGGGCTACTTAAGTGGTGGCATATTTGTTATTTTTGTCATGTTCATTAAACGTCTTCATCATAATCACTGTATTGTTTCATGTACTACTTGAGTGGTGGCATATTTGTTATTTTTGTCATGTCTATTAAACGTCTTCATCATAATCACTGTATTGTTTCATGGGCTACTTGAGTGGTGGCATATTTGTTATTTTTGTCATGTTCATTAAACGTCTTCATCATAATCACTGTATTGTTTCATGGGCTACTTGAGTGGAGGCATATTTGTTATTTTTGTCATGTTCATTAAAGGTCTTCATCATACACCCTGCATTGTTTCATGGGCTACTTGAGTGGTGGCATATTTGTTATTTTTGTCATGTTCATTAAAGGTCTTCATCATAATCCCTGTATTGTTTCATGTGCTACTTGAGTGGAGGCATATTTGTTATTTTTGTCATGTTCATTAAAGGTCTTCATCATAATCCCTGCATTGTTTCATGTGCTACTTGAGTGGAGGCATATTTGTTATTTTTGTCATGTTCATTAAAGGTCTTCATCATAATCCCTGTATTGTTTCATGTGCTACTTGAGTGGTGGCATATTTGTTATTTTTGTCATGTCTATTAAACGTCTTCATCATAATCACTGTATTGTTTCATGGGCTACTTGAGTGGTGGCATATTTGTTATTTTTGTCATGTTCATTAAACGTCTTCATCATAATCACTGTATTGTTTCATGGGCAACTTGAGTGGAGGCATATTTGTTATTTTTGTCATGTTCATTAAAGGTCTTCATCATAATCCCTGCATTGTTTCATGGGCTACTTGAGTGGTGGCATATTTGTTGTTTTTGTCATGTTCATTAAACGTCTTCATCATAATCCCTGTATTGTTTCATGTGCTACTTGAGTGGTGGCATATTTGTTATTTTTGTCATGTTCATTAAACGTCTTCATCATAATCCCTGTATTGTTTCATGTACTACTTGAGTGGTGGCATATTTGTTATTTGTGTCATGTCTATTAAACGTCTTCATCATAATCACTGTATTGTTTCATGGGCTACTTGAGTGGTGGCATATTTGTTATTTTTGTCATGTTCATTAAAGGTCTTCATCATAATCCCTGTATTGTTTCATGGGCTACTTGAGTGGAGGCATATTTGTTATTTTTGTCATGTTCATTAAAGGTCTTCATCATAATCCCTGCATTGTTTCATGTACTACTTGAGTGGTGGCATATTTGTTATTTTTGTCATGTTCATTAAACGTCTTCATCATAATCACTGTATTGTTTCATGGGCTACTTGAGTGGAGGCATATTTGTTATTTTTGTCATGTTCATTAAAGGTCTTCATCATAATCCCTGTATTGTTTCATGGGCTACTTGAGTGGTGGCATATTTGTTATTTTTGTCATGTTCATTAAAGGTCTTCATCATAATCACTGTTTTGTTTCATGTGCTACTTGAGTGGTGGCATATTTGTTATTTTTGTCATGTTCATTAAAGGTCTTCATCATAATCCCTGTATTGTTTCATGGGCTACTTGAGTGGAGGCATATTTGTTATTTTTGTCATGTTCATTAAAGGTCTTCATCATAAACCCTGCATTGTTTCATGTACTACTTGAGTGGTGGCATATTTGTTATTTTTGTCATGTTCATTAAACGTCTTCATCATAATCACTGTATTGTTTCATGGGCTACTTGAGTGGAGGCATATTTGTTATTTTTGTCATGTTCATTAAAGGTCTTCATCATAATCCCTGCATTGTTTCATGGGCTACTTGAGTGGTGGCATATTTGTTATTTTTGTCATGTTCATTAAACGTCTTCATCATAATCACTGTATTGTTTCATGTACTGCTTGAGTGGTGGCATATTTGTTATTTTTGTCATGTTCATTAAACGTCTTCATCATAATCCCTGTATTGTTTCATGTACTACTTGAGTGGTGGCATATTTGTTATTTTTGTCATGTCTATTAAACGTCTTCATCATAATCACTGTATTGTTTCATGTACTGCTTGAGTGGTGGCATATTTGTTATTTTTGTCATGTTCATTAAACGTCTTCATCATAATCCCTGTATTGTTTCATGTACTGCTTGAGTGGTGGCATATTTGTTATTTTTGTCATGTTCATTAAACGTCTTCATCATAATCACTGTATTGTTTCATGTACTGCTTGAGTGGTGGCATATTTGTTATTTTTGTCATGTTCATTAAACGTCTTCATCATAATCCCTGTATTGTTTCATGTACTACTTGAGAGGTGGCATATTTGTTATTTTTGTCATGTCTATTAAACGTCTTCATCATAATCACTGTATTGTTTTATGGGCTACTTGAGTGGTGGCATATTTGTTATTTTTGTCATGTTCATTAAACGTCTTCATCATAATCCCTGCATTGTTTCATGTACTACTTGAGTGGTGGCATATTTGTTATTTTTGTCATGTTCATTAAAGGTCTTCATCATAATCCCTGTATTGTTTCATGTACTACTTGAGTGGTGGCATATTTGTTATTTTTGTCATGTTCATTAAAGGTCTTCATCATACTCCCTGTATTGTTTCATGTACTTCTTGAGTGGTGGCATATTTGTTATTTTTGTCATGTTCATTAAACGTCTTCATCATAATCCCTGTATTGTTTCATGTGCTACTTGAGAGGTGGCATATTTGTTATTTTTGTCATGTGCATTAAAGGTCTTCATCATAATCCCTGTATTGTTTCATGTGCTACTTGAGAGGAGGCATATTTGTTATTTTTGTCATGTTCATTAAAGGTCTTCATCATAATCCCTGTATTGTTTCATGTGCTACTTGAGAGGTGGCATATTTGTTATTTTTGTCATGTTCATTAAAGGTCTTCATCATAATCCCTGTATTGTTTCATGTACTACTTGAGAGGTGGCATATTTGTTATTTTTGTCATGTTCATTAAAGGTCTTCATCATAATCCCTGTATTGTTTCATGTGCTACTTGAGAGGTGGCATATTTGATATTTTTGTCATGTTCATTAAAGGTCTTCATCATAATCCCTGTATTGTTTCATGTACTACTTGAGAGGTGGCATATTTGTTATTTTTGTCATGTTCATTTAAGGTCTTCATCATAATCCCTGTATTGTTTCATGTGCTACTGGAGTGGTGGCATATTTGTTATTTTTATCACGTTCATTAAAGGTCTTCATCATAATCCCTGTATTGTTTCATGTACTACTTGAGAGGTGGCATATTTGTTATTTTTGTCATGTTCATTAAACGTCTTCATCATAATCCCTGTATTGTTTCATGTGCTACTTGAGTGGTGGCATATTTGTTATTTTTGTCATGTTCATTAAACGTCTTCATCATAATCACTGTATTGTTTCATGGGCTACTTGAGTGGAGGCATATTTGTTATTTTTGTCATGTTCATTAAACGTCTTCATCATAATCCTTGTATTGTTTCATGGGCTACTTGAGTGGTGGCACATTTGTTATTTTTGTCATGTTCATTAAACGTCTTCATCATAATCACTGTATTGTTTCATGGGCTACTTGAGTGGAGGCATATTTGTTATTTTTGTCATGTTCATTAAAGGTCTTCATCATAATACCTGTATTGTTTCATGGGCTACTTGAGTGGTGGCATATTTGTTATTTTTGTCATGTTCATTAAACGTCTTCATCATAATCACTGTATTGTTTCATGTGCTACTTGAGTGGTGGCATATTTGTTATTTTTGTCATGTTCATTAAACGTCTTCATCATAATCACTGTATTGTTTCATGGGCTACTTGAGTGGAGGCATATTTGTTATTTTTGTCATGTTCATTAAACGTCTTCATCATAATCCTTGTATTGTTTCATGGGCTACTTGAGTGGTGGCACATTTGTTATTTTTGTCATGTTCATTAAACGTCTTCATCATAATCACTGTATTGTTTCATGGGCTACTTGAGTGGAGGCATATTTGTTATTTTTGTCATGTTCATTAAAGGTCTTCATCATAATACCTGTATTGTTTCATGGGCTACTTGAGTGGTGGCATATTTGTTATTTTTGTCATGTTCATTAAAAGTCTTCATCATAATCACTGTATTGTTTCATGTACTACTTGAATGGTGGCATATTTGTTATTTTTGTCATGTTCATTAAAGGTCTTCATCAGTATCACTGTATTGTTTCATGTACTACTTGAGAGGTGGCATATTTGTTATTTTTGTCATGTTCATTAAAGGTCTTCATCATAATCCCTGTATTGTTTCATGTACTACTTGAGAGGTGGCATATTTGTTATTTTTGTCATGTTCATTTAAGGTCTTCATCATAATCCCTGTATTGTTTCATGTGCTACTGGAGTGGTGGCATATTTGTTATTTTTATCACGTTCATTAAAGGTCTTCATCATAATCCCTGTATTGTTTCATGTACTACTTGAGAGGTGGCATATTTGTTATTTTTGTCATGTTCATTAAACGTCTTCATCATAATCCCTGTATTGTTTCATGTGCTACTTGAGTGGTGGCATATTTGTTATTTTTGTCATGTTCATTAAACGTCTTCATCATAATCACTGTATTGTTTCATGGGCTACTTGAGTGGAGGCATATTTGTTATTTTTGTCATGTTCATTAAACGTCTTCATCATAATCCTTGTATTGTTTCATGGGCTACTTGAGTGGTGGCACATTTGTTATTTTTGTCATGTTCATTAAACGTCTTCATCATAATCACTGTATTGTTTCATGGGCTACTTGAGTGGAGGCATATTTGTTATTTTTGTCATGTTCATTAAAGGTCTTCATCATAATACCTGTATTGTTTCATGGGCTACTTGAGTGGTGGCATATTTGTTATTTTTGTCATGTTCATTAAACGTCTTCATCATAATCACTGTATTGTTTCATGTGCTACTTGAGTGGTGGCATATTTGTTATTTTTGTCATGTTCATTAAACGTCTTCATCATAATCACTGTATTGTTTCATGGGCTACTTGAGTGGAGGCATATTTGTTATTTTTGTCATGTTCATTAAACGTCTTCATCATAATCCTTGTATTGTTTCATGGGCTACTTGAGTGGTGGCACATTTGTTATTTTTGTCATGTTCATTAAACGTCTTCATCATAATCACTGTATTGTTTCATGGGCTACTTGAGTGGAGGCATATTTGTTATTTTTGTCATGTTCATTAAAGGTCTTCATCATAATACCTGTATTGTTTCATGGGCTACTTGAGTGGTGGCATATTTGTTATTTTTGTCATGTTCATTAAAAGTCTTCATCATAATCACTGTATTGTTTCATGTACTACTTGAATGGTGGCATATTTGTTATTTTTGTCATGTTCATTAAAGGTCTTCATCAGTATCACTGTATTGTTTCATGTACTACTTGAGAGGTGGCATATTTGTTATTTTTGTCATGTTCATTAAAGGTCTTCATCATAATCCCTGTATTGTTTCATGTACTACTTGAGTGGTGGCATATTTGTTATTTTTGTCATGTTCATTAAACGTCTTCATCATAATCCTTGTATTGTTTCATGGGCTACTTGAGTGGTGGCACATTTGTTATTTTTGTCATGTTCATTAAACGTCTTCATCATAATCACTGTATTGTTTCATGGGCTACTTGAGTGGAGGCATATTTGTTATTTTTGTCATGTTCATTAAAGGTCTTCATCATAATACCTGTATGGTTTTATGGGCTACTTGAGTGGTGGCATATTTGTTATTTTTGTCATGTTCATTAAAAGTCTTCATCATAATCACTGTATTGTTTCATGTACTACTTGAGTGGTGGCATATTTGTTATTTTTGTCATGTTCATTAAAGGTCTTCATCATAATCCCTGTATTGTTTCATGTACTACTTGAGTGGTGGCATATTTGTTATTTTTGTCATGTTCATTAAAAGTCTTCATCATAATCACTGTATTGTTTCATGTACTACTTGAGTGGTGGCATATTTGTTATTTTTGTCATGTTCATTAAAGGTCTTCATCATACTCCCTGTATTGTTTCATGTACTTCTTGAGTGGTGGCATATTTGTTATTTTTGTCATGTTCATTAAACGTCTTCATCATAATCCCTGTATTGTTTCATGTACTACTTGAGTGGTGGCATATTTGTTATTTTGGTAATGTTCATTAAACGTCTTCATCATAATCACTGTATTGTTTCATGGGCTACTTGAGTGGAGGCATATTTGTTATTTTTGTCATGTTCATTAAAGGTCTTCATCATAATCCCTGCATTGTTTCATGGGCTACTTAAGTGGTGGCATATTTGTTATTTTTGTCATGTTCATTAAACGTCTTCATCATAATCACTGTATTGTTTCATGTACTACTTGAGTGGTGGCATATTTGTTATTTTTGTCATGTCTATTAAACGTCTTCATCATAATCACTGTATTGTTTCATGGGCTACTTGAGTGGAGGCATATTTGTTATTTTTGTCATGTTCATTAAAGGTCTTCATCATAATCCCTGCATTGTTTCATGGGCTACTTAAGTGGTGGCATATTTGTTATTTTTGTCATGTTCATTAAACGTCTTCATCATAATCACTGTATTGTTTCATGTACTACTTGAGTGGTGGCATATTTGTTATTTTTGTCATGTCTATTAAACGTCTTCATCATAATCACTGTATTGTTTCATGGGCTACTTGAGTGGTGGCATATTTGTTATTTTTGTCATGTTCATTAAACGTCTTCATCATAATCACTGTATTGTTTCATGGGCTACTTGAGTGGAGGCATATTTGTTATTTTTGTCATGTTCATTAAAGGTCTTCATCATACACCCTGCATTGTTTCATGGGCTACTTGAGTGGTGGCATATTTGTTATTTTTGTCATGTTCATTAAAGGTCTTCATCATAATCCCTGTATTGTTTCATGTGCTACTTGAGTGGTGGCATATTTGTTATTTTTGTCATGTCTATTAAACGTCTTCATCATAATCACTGTATTGTTTCATGGGCTACTTGAGTGGTGGCATATTTGTTATTTTTGTCATGTTCATTAAACGTCTTCATCATAATCACTGTATTGTTTCATGGGCAACTTGAGTGGAGGCATATTTGTTATTTTTGTCATGTTCATTAAAGGTCTTCATCATAATCCCTGCATTGTTTCATGGGCTACTTGAGTGGTGGCATATTTGTTGTTTTTGTCATGTTCATTAAACGTCTTCATCATAATCCCTGTATTGTTTCATGTGCTACTTGAGTGGTGGCATATTTGTTATTTTTGTCATGTTCATTAAACGTCTTCATCATAATCCCTGTATTGTTTCATGTACTACTTGAGTGGTGGCATATTTGTTATTTGTGTCATGTCTATTAAACGTCTTCATCATAATCACTGTATTGTTTCATGGGCTACTTGAGTGGTGGCATATTTGTTATTTTTGTCATGTTCATTAAAGGTCTTCATCATAATCCCTGTATTGTTTCATGGGCTACTTGAGTGGAGGCATATTTGTTATTTTTGTCATGTTCATTAAAGGTCTTCATCATAATCCCTGCATTGTTTCATGTACTACTTGAGTGGTGGCATATTTGTTATTTTTGTCATGTTCATTAAACGTCTTCATCATAATCACTGTATTGTTTCATGGGCTACTTGAGTGGAGGCATATTTGTTATTTTTGTCATGTTCATTAAAGGTCTTCATCATAATCCCTGTATTGTTTCATGGGCTACTTGAGTGGTGGCATATTTGTTATTTTTGTCATGTTCATTAAAGGTCTTCATCATAATCACTGTTTTGTTTCATGTGCTACTTGAGTGGTGGCATATTTGTTATTTTTGTCATGTTCATTAAAGGTCTTCATCATAATCCCTGTATTGTTTCATGGGCTACTTGAGTGGAGGCATATTTGTTATTTTTGTCATGTTCATTAAAGGTCTTCATCATAAACCCTGCATTGTTTCATGTACTACTTGAGTGGTGGCATATTTGTTATTTTTGTCATGTTCATTAAACGTCTTCATCATAATCACTGTATTGTTTCATGGGCTACTTGAGTGGAGGCATATTTGTTATTTTTGTCATGTTCATTAAAGGTCTTCATCATAATCCCTGCATTGTTTCATGGGCTACTTGAGTGGTGGCATATTTGTTATTTTTGTCATGTTCATTAAACGTCTTCATCATAATCACTGTATTGTTTCATGTACTGCTTGAGTGGTGGCATATTTGTTATTTTTGTCATGTTCATTAAACGTCTTCATCATAATCCCTGTATTGTTTCATGTACTACTTGAGTGGTGGCATATTTGTTATTTTTGTCATGTCTATTAAACGTCTTCATCATAATCACTGTATTGTTTCATGTACTGCTTGAGTGGTGGCATATTTGTTATTTTTGTCATGTTCATTAAACGTCTTCATCATAATCCCTGTATTGTTTCATGTACTGCTTGAGTGGTGGCATATTTGTTATTTTTGTCATGTTCATTAAACGTCTTCATCATAATCACTGTATTGTTTCATGTACTGCTTGAGTGGTGGCATATTTGTTATTTTTGTCATGTTCATTAAACGTCTTCATCATAATCCCTGTATTGTTTCATGTACTACTTGAGTGGTGGCATATTTGTTATTTTTGTCATGTCTATTAAACGTCTTCATCATAATCACTGTATTGTTTTATGGGCTACTTGAGTGGTGGCATATTTGTTATTTTTGTCATGTTCATTAAACGTCTTCATCATAATCCCTGCATTGTTTCATGTACTACTTGAGTGGTGGCATATTTGTTATTTTTGTCATGTTCATTAAAGGTCTTCATCATAATCCCTGTATTGTTTCATGTACTACTTGAGTGGTGGCATATTTGTTATTTTTGTCATGTTCATTAAACGTCTTCATCATAATCCCTGCATTGTTTTATGTGCTACTTGAGTGGTGGCACATTTGTTATTTTTGTCATGTTCATTAAACGTCTTCATCATAATCCCTGTATTGTTTCATGGGCTACTTGAGTGGTGGCATATTTGTTATTTTTGTCATGTTCATTAAAGGTCTTCATCATAATCCCTGTATTGTTTCATGGGCTACTTGAGTGGTGGCATATTTGTTATTTTTGTCATGTTCATTAAAGGTCTTCATCATAATCCCTGCATTGTTTCATGTACTACTTGAGTGGTGGCATATTTGTTATTTTTGTCATGTTCATTAAAAGTCTTCATCATAATCCTTGTATTGTTTCATGTACTACTTGAGTGGTGGCATATTTGTTATTTTTGTCATGTTCATTAAAGGTCTTCATCATAATCCCTGCATTGTTTCATGTGCTACTTGAGTGGTGGCATAAACCAATGATTGTGGCTCCATCGAAACATGTAGTGTGTATAACAGAATTTGCAGCAATTCTGCACATCTGATGGTGAGAAGGTTCTAGTACATTTACCATAGTATTAGTATGTTGTTGTAAATTGAGGTAGGGCCTGGAATAATCATGCCTGTTGACGCCATGTTTGTGGTGGTGCGCCGTAATACCTAATTCAATTAATACTATTGCTGTGATTGTCTTTCCTTTAAATCCGTGAAATCTATGAATTATCATGCAGCCGTCACTTTTATTTTAAATGCTTACGTATCAAGTACGATATTTTTATTTTATTTTTAATTTTTTTTTTTTTTTTTTTTTAAATTTCTATCACCAAATTAATGGTGATCCATTTATTCACCCCGTCATAGGTTTGTTAGGGTCGGGATGGGCCACCCCTCAGCAAACCGTACAGTTATATGATAAAATATGCGTCAAATATGTATTTAAATATAATACAACAAAAATTTACAGAAGCTAGACTAAAGCATATATTAATATAGACATAAACAAATGGGGAGGTTTTTTCTTTCTTTACGATTTCAGAATGAGTGCAAACATGAATATTGGCCAAATTTGTTAAAGGGAGGCATTGCAATATGTATATATTTCAAAATATCTTCAGTGGATAATATGTCATGATTGGCATGTATCCCTTTAAAAATTGGAAGACATTGAATTTCACAATCTTCAAATGATAAACTTTACTTATTTATTATTTTTTGCATTCATTCTAAAATCGTAAACACACTTTTTTTTTCCAAAAAACCCAGTGGATGATTTAAATATATTTATATTGAAAAAAAGTTATGTTACATAGACACTCACAAATATTAGAACAATGAGACATACATGTGACTTTATACCAGACCTATGTAATATCTCCACTGAGTTTTCCTTATATATTCTTTGAAAAAAAGTTGTGGTATATAAAAAAAAAAGGACAAGATGTTTCTATGGAGACGTGACTCTTCATTACTCAATGGGAACAGTGGCAAACGTAGTGCAACAATATATTTACAAGTAAGTACAATTTCTGGTGTTTTTGTCGTTGTTATTTACTAAAAGCACAGAGTAACATTTAGCGAAAACGGATCTGATTAGTGTAAAAGGGTTTTATATGCCAACCAGGGCTTTTCAATTTTTTCCAATTGATTATTTTTAATAGCTTTTATTTTTTCAGTATGATATAGGTATTTAATTTGTGGTTTAAAATTTTCAAAGAATGGCAGTCTCCCATCTGACTTGCACTTATATATGAAGTATTTTGCATGTAGAAGTAATTTATTTAAAACAATGTCATATTGAATGGAACCAAAAATAATAATTTTCATAGTCCATTCCGGTTGAATTTGTATATTCTTTTCTGTGCAAGTATACTTGAAATTATCCCAAAATGTTTTTGAATATCTGCATTCCCAAAATAAATGAGTAATGGTTTCTGAAGTATCAGTGCAAAAACTACATGAATTGTCATTTTTTATTTTCATTTTTGTCAGAAGGAGGTTTGTGGCAGTAATTCTGTGATTCATTTTTACTTGAAATCATTGTAACTTTGTATCTTTTGTGCAAATGAAAGGTATTTTAAATAGTTTATTCCAATCTCTGTCTATATTTAAACCGTACTGACCCCATTTTGCAATAGATGTTGGCTGCACACCTGATTTATTTAAAACTTCATAAATAGGGCGACAGCCCTTTTTTGTTCCAGTTATGAGAGACACTGCTAATGGGCAAACAGGGTTTTCTAGGTTGATGGCCAGATGTGCAAAATTCAGATTTTGAAGGTCTAATTGCCGCAGTCATACCTCCATATTCTATAAAATTTGAAAGTATGCTAAACTTTTCTATAAATAGTCTAAAAGAAAGCAGATTACCATTGTTATCCATTAGATCATTAATAAATATAATACCTTTGTCATACCATCTCTTATAAAATACACTTGATCTTCCGATCTTAATGTTATTGTTGTACCATAACGGCTGTGTTAGAAATTGTTTCCATGACAGTGGTTTAACATTTAATAGAGTATCCAGACTTGTGTATACATCCTTCCAAAAGGGATTGCATATATTTTGCAATTTATTTTTTACATAATCATTACCCAGAAATAACATCTTAGATGTAATTGGATACATATGTTTATGGATTTTTGTACATTTTTTATCTCCAACTAGGAATCTTCTAATCCATGTTAGTTTCAATGAATATATGAATTGTTTAATAGTAATCATTCTTAATCCCCCATGTTCATAATCTTGGGTTACAACAGTTCTCTTTATTTTGTCTGGGTGATTATTCCATAGGAAATTAAAACACATATCTTGTAGTATTTTAATCTGACTGTCAGGTGGATTTGGTAAAGATGAAAATAAATGGTTTAATTTTGATAAAGCTAAGCTCTTTATGACAGTAATTTTTCCAATCGGTGTGAGTATTCTTTTTGACCAAGATAGTAGTAATGATTTAATTTCTTTTATTTTTCTATCGTAATTTAATGCGACTAGACTATGTAGGTTCGTTGACATTATGATACCAAGGATCACAAAGTCTCCTTGATCCCAATTTAAATTTACATTTTTACAAAGTTTAGCCTTTGAGCCTTTATTTTTCCCAAACCATATAACTCTAGTTTTATCAACATTAACATTAAGACCTGATATTTCTGCATAGAATTTTAAAACAATTAGGGCATATTTAAGTGATTTTCCAGTGCCATCTAATACCAAGGAGGGATCATCGGCATATTAAGAAATTACATATTCAGTGTCCCCTACTTTGACTCCTGTGATGTCTTTATTTGTCCTAACCAGTATAGCTAATATTTCAACACATAAGATAAAAATATATGGGGAGAGCGGGTCTCCCTGTCGGCAGCCTCGGTGAATAGAAAACCATTCTGATAAGTGACCATTAACGGAAATGCAGGATTTTATATCAGTGTAGAAAACCTTTATCCACTTCCTTATTCCTTGTCCAAATTGAAAAAAACATAATACCTGATAATAAATGACCATGAAAGTGTATCAAAAGCCTTTTCAAAATCTACAATAAGAAGTAGTCCAGGTATATCATTTTTTTTCAGTATAATAAAACAAATCGTATATAGAACGTGTATTTTCACCTATATATCGCCCTGCCAAAAAACCAGTCTGATCATCGTTTATAAGTAGAGGTAAAACTTTTTTTTAAACGCTGCGCAATGCATGCTGACGCTAATTTATATGAGCAATTTAATAAAGAAATTGGTCTCCAATTTTTCAAGTATTGTTTATCTTTGTTTGTTTTTGGAATGCATGTTATAATTCCTTCTTTTTGCGTGACTGAAAGTTCTCCTTTTAATAAACCATGGTTAATAGATCTCAAGAGGAAAATTCCTATATCTTTCCAGAAAAATTTATAAAACTCCATGGTACAACCACTAGAGCCTGGGCTCTTGAGATTTTGTGCGTTTTTTAAACAAAATAATAATTCTGATAATTCTATTGAGCCTTCTAGTGTATTTTGTTGCTCTCTAGTAAGTTTTGGTATATGACTATCTTTAAACAGTTCATTTAAATTTACATGTTTTACTGGTCTATGTGTATACAATGATTGATAAAAATTTCTAGTTACTTTTAAAATAGCATGTTGATCTTTTAGGACTTTGCCTTCAGTAGAAATGAGAGAGGGTATACATTTACTTTTAAAGTTCCCATTTTCTAAGTTGCAAAAATATTTTGTGATTTTCGCCCCTCCATCTAACCATTTTGCTTTAGATCTTATTTTTATTCCATCTAATTTTTTTTGTCTAAGTTCAAACAGACTTTTTCTTTTACTTTCTAAAATAATTAAATCAATATCTTATTGCGCTTCTAACATCTCTATATCTTTTAATAGAGTTGCTTCTGTTTTATCTTCTTGTTTTTTAATAAAAGATGAATATGATATTGTTTTCCAACGAATCTCCATCAATAAAGTTTCAAAAAAAAGTTGATCATCAATATCTAACAACAAATCTTTACAAGGAATGTCTTTGATTTGTAGATTTAAGTTTTGATTTTGTGTTCCATATTGAAGTTTTATATTGTCAATTACTGTTTTAATTTCATCTACATATTTTTTGTCTTTCAGAAGGGAGTTATTGAATTCCCAGTATGCTCTTCCTCTTTCAAATTTTCCAAAAGTGAAAGATATAGTTATTATTGAATGGTTTGTTCTGTACCCGGGTAAAATTGTGCTGTCTTCGATGTCAGTAAATACATGTTCTGATATTAAAAAGAAGTCTAATCTTGCCATTTTATTAGTATTTGGGCGTCTCCATGTGAACCCCTTTTTATCGAAATTTAGTTCTCTCCAGCAGTCTACTAAGTTACATTCATCAATTAGATGTTTAACATTTTCCCTAGCATTAGGGTTATTTATGTTTATATAGTTAAAAGTATCAATTTCAGGGTTTAAAACCAGATTAAAATCTGCCCCCAAAATAGTTTCGTTTCCATATCTATCAATATCTTGCTTTATGTTTGCATAACAATCTGGTTTATCTTTATTGGGACCATAAATATTTATTAAGGTCATCCTTTTCCCATTAATTGTAACATCTAGAATAAGTTTGTTACCATCTGAGTCCCCTTCTCTTTTATGTACTTTGTATTCAAAATTGTTATTAAATAAAATTGCAACCCCTCTAGACTGACTATTAAAATTATTAAAAAAACATTCGTATCCCCACTCTACATGTATATAGTTTTCGTCTTTAAGTACAAAATGTGTATCTTGAAGAAAATATACAGAAAATGACTTTTGTTTTAAAAAATGGAAGACGTCTTTACGTTTGTTTCTATCACCAAGGCCTTGGACATTCACTGAAATAAATGATACCTTTTCAGACATAATTCAGAAGACTGTGCTTTGATACATACCGGCAGTTTAATATAAAAAATAGAATCAACATAATCATAATATAGAGTATATTAAAACTTTGTTCCCTATGGTCTGTTCCCACTGAAGTGTCAAAAGAAATAAGAAAGAGCATTTAAAGAGATAAAAAAGTAAGGTATTTTTACATAAAAGAAAAAGGGAGTTATCCATTGGACTTCGGAAAATTTCATAGATTAAATCCACACACTGAAAAAAAAAGCATAACAAAGACGTGGACAACTACGAAATGTAGTGATGCGTTCCATGTACCTTGTCTGAGTATTCATTTTACAATTTAAACTTTATACTGTTACTTCTAGAGCAACACATTTTACCACATAAAACAACAAAAAACAAACTCAGAGTCTCAAAATGATTACAATATACTCATGATGATATATACAACAGACAACAAGAAAAACTTTGCATCCATCAAGTACGATATTTAATAATTTGTTACTTATTGCTTGTTTAAAATATGTCAGGTATGTCTTCGGTTGAGTATTTGTGTTATATATACCCCCCTCCCGACAATACCGATATAATAGCAGAAACTGATCCTTCATGATACGAGGCTATTGTCAGTTGACCTAGATTTGAAACGCTCCAGATGTACGTGGCCTTTATACATGTACGTCTATATCATGTTCTTTATACATTAAAACATGGTAGTAAAGCGATCGGATGTGAAGAAGAAGAAGAAGAAGATGTACATACGCGTTTGTGGTAACGGCAGAAATGAGTGGGTGGGGTGGGGGTTGCAACTTTAAAAACACAAAGAAACTAAACAAAATAAGCTTTTTCATGAGAATGTTCATAGAGAAGTGCGTCGCGACTCCCTTCGGAATCCCCACCCCCAGCCGTCACCCTTAAATCCGTCCTTGGTAACATAATTGCATGTTATATCGCGTGAATGCATCTACTGTCACGTGAATACATGTACTGTCACATGATTGCATGTACTGTCACATGTTACCTGTACAGTCATGTGAATGCATGTACTGTCACATGATTACCTGTACTCTCACATGATTACCTGTACTGTTACGTTAATTCACGTACTGTCACATGATTGCATGTACTGTCACGAGAAAGCATGTACTGTAACATGTTTGCATGTACTGTCACATGTAAGCTGTACTCTCACATGATTACCGGTGCTGTTACGTTATTGCCTGCCACGTGACTGCATGTACTGTCAAGTGAAGGCATGTACTGTCACATGATTACCTGAACTGTCACGTTAATGCATGTACAGCCACATGATGGCCTGTACTGTCAAGTGAAAGCATGTACTGTCACATGTTTGCCTGTACTGTCACATGATTGCATGCACTGTCGCATGATTACATGTACTGTCACGTGAAGGCATGTACTCTCGCATGAGTATCTGAACTGTAACGTTAATACATGTACAGTCACATGAATGCCTGTACTGTCACGTGAAAGCATGTACTGTCACATGATTACTTGTACTGTCACATGATTACATGTACTGTCACATGATTGCCTGTACTGTCATGTGAATGCATGTACTGCCACATGATTGCCTGTACTGTTACATTAATGTATGTACTGTCACATGATTGCATGCACTGTAGCATGATTACATGAACAGTCATGTGAATGCATGTACTGTCAAATGATAGCCTTTATTGTCACGTGAATGCATGTACTGTCATGATTACCTATACTGTCACGTGAATGCATGTACTGTCAATGTCACGTGAAAGCATGTACTGTCACATGATTACTTGTACTGTCACGTTAATTTATGTTCTATTACATGATTGCCTGCACTGTCACATGATTAACTGTACTGTCACGTAAATACATGTACTGTCACATGACTGCCTGTATTGTCACGTGAATGAAACATATTCAACCACGGCTGTTTTAATCGGGCGTCAGTAATTGTTTGTGTAATTTACAAGAACATAACATACAATCATTATTAAAATAAAACTTGTGTTAAATCTGGTCTAACCAATTGTTTGTATGCGGAACTTGCAGTATGCTTACACTTTATACAGTACTTAAAGAAAAGCCACTTTTCATTCAGTCTAGCTAGCCGCCTACGGACGTGTGGTATTTAAGGTTTATTCAGTTGATAGACGGCGGTTGTTTGTGCAGGCATTTCTTGATATCTTTAAAGACCTCATCGGAAAATACGGTCGGAGTCGTGCGCACGCCTACCTATAGTTTGTATAGGTCCCGTCATAGCTCTATGGTAGTACATACTATAAAAACATAAGAGCTATGATTCTCACAGCTTCTAGCTACACACAAGAATCCCAACAGAATTAACACAATGGAAGAAGGAAATACCGAATTAGTAGAGTTAAACAAACTAAAAATTACTTACATGACTGTTGAATATATCGAAACTTCAATTGTTGATTACTACTTATATGACTTTTTAAATATCCAAAATATACGTTCAGTGTGAAAGTGTATTCAGGTACGTTCTGTATATAAATTAACCGTTTGGCTGTATTTTCGCCGTGGTTATACCATGACGAGTTTTCAAATCTTTACATATACTGATGAGCTTTAAAGCCGTATCACTATATTATAGCGAAACGACATTTATGTATCACTTTAAAGTTATACTTTAGTATTTATTTATTTATTTGTTTGATGTTTAACGTCATTTTTCAGCATATTTTAGGCTATTTAAGACGGTTAAATTTTTTTGATTTTTTTTTTGTTGGAGACAGACCATCCACTTATTCCTGGGTAGAACCACTACTGTATACTTCCTGTAATTCGTAATAATCGACACTTTCATACTTACAAGTTGCTCTCCCAGTGTGAATTTCGAACCCTCAGCGGTGATAGGCGAGTCGTTAACCCCTCGACCATGGTAGCACTTCTAGTACGATTGCTTTCAGCTAGTATAGTTCGGGTAATTGTTTTTCAGCTATTGTTTATCGTAATGTAATTGTTTAAGCTCTTTTTCTATGGTGTTTGTGTTCAGTTATTGTTAATGGTCATTGTTTTTTTCTATTGTTTAGGGTGCTTTCGTTTAGCTATTGCTTAATGCGATTTTTTTCAGATATTATTTATGGTGTTTGTTGCAGATCTAGGGTTTTCGGAAATTGAAGACACAATTAAACTGTACTTTGATCAATTACAAATCAGGTGAATGAATGCATGATGTAGTTCATATCGGGCTGAAACGAGAAATGGTTGGTTAGCAAATGTGATAATACTGGAGATAAAGACGATTACTGGAAAGGAAAAACATGTTCTCTACCCACACTGAATTAAAAAGCACGCTATTCGCGGTCCAGCCCCCATTGGCAAATTTCACCTCCTGTAGGTTGACTCGTTAGTTACGGCCCATGCGTTTACGGCAAGCATGCGTTCAGTCCCACGGCGAACGATTAAACGGGTTGTAAAAGATTTGTTGTAACGTCAAGTCAAGATATACCTCGGTAATGTCGTCAAGTCAAGATATATACCTCGGTAATGTCGTCAAGTCAAGATATACCTCGGTAATGTCGTCAAGTCAAGATATACCTCGGTAATGTCGTCAAGTCAAGATATACCTCGGTTATGTCATCAAGTCAAGATATACCTCGGTAATGTCTATGCAATAATGCAGAATTGAATCGTTATTTAAAGGCTTATCAAAGCAATATCTTATTGCGAGCTGCCCCAGAGAGAAGAGAAGGATACTATTGAAATCCGTGAACCTGCCCTATTCGTACGATCGAATATATTCCTATGTTCTATAACGAGTTCGGAGGATAGACTCCAATACACGGGACCGCCCGATTTACGTTTTTATCCGAGGACGAACCTAAGGCGAGTAGCTTGGCTAAGGCAACCACTGAAGTAGCGTTAGTGAGGCAGGAACTCGTGATCTCCGGATTAAATGTCGTACGTGCTACCCACTGGGCCACCGCGGCCCCTGTTATATGGCAGATACCAAATTTACGTTACAGAATCTTTTATCGTTCTCCATGAAATGTGGGCATGCCATGTCAGTCAGCAAGGTTCCTCACCGAGAATCAAAAACAGTGTCAATCGGCAAGATCCATCACCGAGAATCAAAAACAGTGCCAGGCAGCAATATTCGCCACTTGTGAATTAAAAGAGCAGAGAGTATTGCATTAGTACCATGCTTAAAAAGCTCCAAAAACGTATAAAGAATAAAACTAAATGCAGATTAATACTCAAATATACTCTGTAAAAGAAGTTTTGGACCATGGCAGTGTTCGAACCCGTATAATGATCGCTGAACCATGACATTCGACCATAACTCTTATTATCTCAGTTGATAATTCACAATAGATCAACAATCAACAACAATAATCGTTTGCAATGAAAGTTTGCAAAAAAATAATAATATTTTTATTGGTTACTCGAATGTGTCCGTAACTGTTACTTTGCAACATTTTTTACAGACCCTTTGTGTGTTCGCGATATTTTTTAAAAATCAAATCTTGTTTGGAATTTAATGTTTCTGGTACCAAATTAACCAAGTAGGGTAGACATTGGTTACTAAAAAAAGGTACTTAAATTTTGTCCACTAGTTTTATTTTTATATGACTTTATATACCCTGGTCCAAAACTTTTTGTTACCGAGTATATATAAAGTGGTTGAGGCATTAGTGTCAGTTATGCATGCCACCTCAACAACAGTTAGATAACATCAATCACACTCAACATATTGAATCGAAATACGTTCATGCACAAACTATCACAAGTTATTAAAACTGATAAATGTTTTGTTGTAGAACATTGACTACGTAAACCATTAAAAACTCTTCAAAACCACTGTGGAGTGAAACAACACGGAACAACAGTACAGCTTGTGTCGGCAGTTGGGGACATCAAGTCAGTCCTTCAAAACTACCAGTAACTTTATTAAGACGCAACATAAACTGCTCTGTCACTTGTGGAGACCGACTGTGGAAGTATTTACTCAATAAGTGATTCTTTTTGCATCCTATATGTGTTTGGTGAGTTTATAAGTATATTAATAACGAAACTACACACGCATTTAAAGACGCCTGGCCTATATTCAATCATGAACTGACTTCTCCTGTCATGTCACCTTACCAAACCTAATCACAAATAGAATCCGACGTCTTCTATGGGATAATTATATAAATAGTGAAATTGACATTCTGTATGAGGTACTTGCAAAGCCGTGCGTTTTTAAAGCGAATCAGTATACATCAAAAGGTCCATGCTCGACTAACCATGCATGAGCAGATACCCCGACAAATATTATGTTAATTTGCTACCAATGAAAGGTCGTAAATCTGCCTCAAAATGGGAGACTTAGTTTACAGATACAAAGTGAAGCCCTCTACAAAGGGATACGATGCAATCTAATAGTAGCTATCAAGCATTAACATTAGCATTTCGGTATTAAATTATAGGTATAATACGTGGAGTTATCATTTGTCTTTAAATATAATCAAAAATATAATCAACAATTGGTATTGTAGTGAGGACATGGTGTGATGTAACAGTAACCGAGTTAAAAATAAACCATAATTTAAGAAAGAAACAACTACATCATAAACATAAACTTACATTGTGATGGAGGAACTCTCTACTGCTAGTGACAAATAATTAGATTTTCATAGTTCTCTTCTCTTCATAGATCACAAAGAAAGTCAGATTTTCACAAAAGTGTGTGTGTGTGCGTGCGTGAGTGTGTGTGTGTGAGAGAGGGAGGGGTGGGGGGATAAGGGAGGAGAGGGGCGGGCGTCTGTTCTATCCTGTATTGACAATATTTCATAACGCCTTAAGTATCTTTAAGGTTGTTGGCTGGCTAAGTTTTGACATCTTCAAGTCTAAAAAAATTGTTTTATAAAACATAGTTTTATTTGACAACAGAATTGTTTAATTTTTTGCATTCTATTAGATATGGATAGAATGTAGGATTTAAGACGTTAACATATCCAATTTTAAGCAAAAAATATCTTTTTCATATTTTTTCCGTCATTTGGGATCATTTTTTGTTGTCAACATAATAGGACACACAGGAGGTATGGGTAACTCTGAATTCATCCTTTTACTAAAGAGAAAATTAGATTTGTGTGTTTTTCAGTAGTGGAATATAAAAGTAGATACTGAGCTAATTTTATATTCGATCTCTATTTCCTGGATTGACAATTATTCAGATCGCTTTAAGTCCCTTTAAAGGTGGAGTTACGGGCAAGTTTTAAGAACATAAAAGTTGACAACTTGAATAAAAAATAAAAAAAGAAGGCTTTTTCAGATGCATTTTCATAACTTATCAGATTTTACGCGTGTGTGGGGGAGGGAGAGGAGGGGTGAGAGAGGGCAGGGGCGGGGTGTCTGTTCTTTTTTCTTTCTTTCGGGGATGCTTCAATTAATTATTGATTATACTAGCATGTACCGGCCAGAAAATATTTTACAATTTAAGACCAGAATAAAAACAGATAAATGCATAGTATTTTTTTCTTACTGACTTGCCCTCCAACCATATATTTACAAGTATGTTTGTCAGAGGTATCAGTTTAACCTCTGACCTAATGCATAACTGTTTGACTTAAACTCTTCTACAATTCTACTGGTAGCTGTAGGGAGGGGGAGGGAATTTCACAGTGGAATGACCTGGGGAAAAATTACCATTTATAAGCATCAGTTTAGGCAAATGGACGGGTATATTGGAATGGATGTTTATCTCTAGTCTGTCGAGTTAGGCGCTGGATTTCTCCCGGATACCTTGTCTTATCGATCGAGACTAGATCGCTATGAATTTTGAAAAAGAAGGACAAGCTGGCTTGATCTCTTCTCGATTCTAGCGATGCCCATTATATGTCCTTTAACATCTCCCCGACATGACTTGTCTTCCTCCATCGCCGACATGTCCACCTGGCTGCAGTGCGCTGGACCATTTATATTGTATATATTGGATCTGCTGTTAGGGGCTCCATATTGAGGAATCAAACTCCAACTGGGGCCGCACAAGGGTCTTGAAGGCAAGGAACTTGGTCTCCTTCGGAGCTAGCGCTAAGTTCCGACGAAGGAAGCCAAGGGTCTTAGTGGCCTTACATGTACTTTTTTGTATATGCCGTCCCCAGTCCAAGTTATCAGTGAAGGTAACACCCAAGTATTTGCACTGGATACGTTCTCCAAGTTTTGAGAGTGGAGAACGTAATTTTTGGTAATAATGTTATGTTGATGACGGCATGTTACCCTCATGAAATGGAATTTCTCAACATTGAACTCCATGAACCAGTCGGACTCCCATTTTGCCAGGGTGTCCATGTCTTTCTGTAAGACCTGACAGTCATCAGTGGTGGAAATGTCACTGTAGAAAACACAGTCATCTGCAAAGAGTCTTACAGATGACTTGATATTGTCCGTTATGTCATTAATGAAAATAACGAACAGAACCGGTCCTAAGACCGAGCCCTGTGGGACTCCTGGTACAACGGGTGCTGGATCCGAGGAGGTGTCATCGAGTACAACCCGTTGAGTCCGATTTGATAACCAAGAGGCTATCCACTGTTTGGTGTTGCCTCTAATCCCATAATAGTCCGTTTTCTGTAAAAGTCGTCTGTGGGAGACATTGTCAAAGGCTTTGGTAAAGTCCATGATAATGATGTCAATTTGTCTGTGTTTCTTATTTTTCGCATTGTCTAAGTTGAATACTTAGTCGTTAACAAGCTGAACAAGTTGCGCTTCGCATGACCTTTGACTCCTGAATCCATGCTGAGAATCCATAACTGCGGTCAAACTTGTAGTTCAAAATGATGATTGAATATGATCAACTACATATGATGGCAAACTATCCTACGGAACTAAATGACTAGTTACAGCCTTATGTACAGCCTTATGTACAGCCTTAGGCTCTAAAATTCGAAGTAAAAAAGGGGTACATATTGTTGAATCAAAATGATGACTGAATATGATCATTTTCATATGAAGGCAAACAATCCTGCCAAATATGGATTGAATTCCTTAAACATTGCATGACATTAAGTTGCGGCCACAAAAATGTTGGACGGATGACTGACGGACGGATGGACAATCATTTTATTTATAAATGTCCCTCTGCTTTTCGAAGAAAAGCTTTGAAAGTGGGATCAAAAGACAATGCCTTCAAAGGTGTGTCGTCTTCTTACTACCCAACACACTGAGCATCCAAAAATGAGGAAAGAAATGGTCCTATAAAAATCACCGCGCACAAACTCAATGGCACCTTAGGTCCGCACTGCACCACAAACACAGAGCAAATTAAAGAATGCAACATGTGGAAACATTTTCAAATTGCTTGAAGCTACACGGGTATTTTAAAATAATTGTAGTAAAAAAATAAGTATAAAAGTCGAACAGGAAATGCAGCATTCACAAGCACAAAGTACATCCAAAAACACGTAAAACTACAAACATGAATGACAATGTTAATAAGGAATAAAGGAATATGACGTCATAAACACAAAAAAGGGTTGACAATAGGGATACTGCCTTCGAACTGTCAGTGGCAAAAAAGGCCGTTGGGGGGTTAAACAAGGTTCTATAAGAGTAAATATGTTTTATATTGTATTACTGCAAAAAGACATGAAACGGTGAGTGTCTTTGGTATCACATTTTCCAAGGTAGGTACAGGTAGTGCATTTCTGATTGGTTGACCGTTTGAGTGAACTAAAAGCATATTGTATTACAGTCACTGTTTGGGTGATTTTGTTTCTTCAGTTTTGATGACAACTATTTAATCGTTTCTGGATATTTTAGACTCATGTTTCTGCATGACCATACTTGGAAAGACTATCATTGATAGGTCAACTGTTGAGTGAACTGATTTTCGATGTAATCCTTTCTTAATCGTAGCATCTCTGACCACACTGCTGAAATACTCAGAAAGGCACAGGTGTGTCTGTTTGGACTCTTGATCTATATAGTGATACTGAGGTGAACAATTACTTACTAAAGGTATGTGATATTGCAGTGCTGTAATTATACACACAATGTATATATCTTACTACACATATAAAGGTAAAATATATGTCGATGGGCTGAGAAAGTTGAGTTTATTTCTTTAAAAAAATGAACAAATTTATTTTACTGTAGCATTACATCCAGTTTTTGCATAGTATAGTTAGTTCTGCAGATCAAACAGTCTTTTTTCCTAAATCAGAAAAAAACAGTGGTTCCTATAATCTCTGGGCTCCCATGGAACCCAACATTGTGATAGGGATTAAAGGGTACAATCTTGAAGTAGTTACCAATTCAGCATCAACATTATCACCTATTATCATCTATTAATCCAGTATGATTATGACATAAAATCTGCTGCCATTAAAGCAAAATTTGGAGTTTTTATATTTAGCTAGACTATTTGAAGAGTAAGAGAGCTTATAAATGTAATCACCGTCGGCGTCTGTGTCGTGTTTGCGTCCTAGTCCGCATCGACTTTTGTAAGCTGTGTTTACAGGTCTATGTCTCTTACATTTTGTGTCACAGCTCAATCAAAATAGGCATTGGTTTCTTTATAGCATTATCTAAAGGATTGCATAATTGATTATAGTTTATAAATGCTGGGTTCCCATAGAACCCAAATTAAATTGTGACGACTAATAAAATGTGCAATAAATTAAGGCAGATCAAGGTATAGCTTAAGTTTAGTGCAAAATTATTACGTTTACATTCCTATTTTGGTTGACTCCCATACTTCTTCCAGATCGCCTTCTATCCCTTTAAGGGAGGACTGAATTTGTGCAGCAGGATTTGCTAAACCTTGAACGTGTGTGTGTGTGTGTGTGTGTGTGTTTCTCAGCAATTTAATATATCGTTGTTTGGGTAATATTACTGCCCCCGTCATTATATACACACGTTAAAGACAGTATTCCAAAGGGGAAGAACTCCATTTATAACTAGCTTGACATCATCCGACGGTGAGGGGGTTGTTTAAACCGGTTCTAGGGTGCACCAAACCTCACACTTACCCTCTTTAACAAGTCGACTTATAAGGGCTTAATAGCTGAAAATGGCATCGCGACTGAATTATCTCGACGGCAGTCAAATGACACCATAACAATTTATAATTCAGCTGTTACACCCCAAACTATGTTTTCTGTTCTAGATGCAGCCACAGACGTTTGAGAGAGGTTGAATTATCATGGAAAAAACAAGTATGGCTTGTTTTCAGTTTTCATTTTCTAGTGTTTGTTTGTATGGTGTTTTACGTCATTTTAAACACATGTAAAGTTATATATGACGGTCGATCTTTTTGTGGTGGAGGCAGACCACCCACTTTTCCTGGATAGAACCAGTACCTCCAGCCATCCGTAAAAATCGACACTTCCTATCAAGTCGAGCTCCCAGTGGGATTCGAACCTGCAGCGGTGAGAGGCGAGAAGGTTTACAAAGCAACCTCGTTAACCCCTCGGCCACGAAAGTGCTACATATGTAGTGGTAATGCTAGTAAAACATAAGGTCAAAATAATTTTAGTTGGCATATTTTAGAATTAGAAACATCGAAAGCTGCACTAATCGAAGTACTTAACAAAATGCCTAAGCACGCAGTTGTATCAATATTATAATTTACTTCTTAGAAGACAAATCGAATTGAAACCTTTAAAAAGCGTTCATGCAATCCGAGCAGACGATTTAAACTCGTTGTGTTGCAGTTCAACCGGATCTCCAATCTAACAATACAATGAGAATATTATTGACATATGGTGGCAGATGAGCACTGTTTTATTAGTATATACTAGTACAGTTACATATTGCTAACATAAATCCATTCCTAAAAAGTACGTCATTGTTACCAGCATTGACCAACCTTTTCTACTTATACTGAAAGAGCCACCTGTGGCTCCGGGGTGGTCAATACAACCAAGAATTGATGCTTGACCCTTGCATAATCGTAACAGGCGGTTTGGTTGGATCCAGAAAGTTCATATTCGCCATGGCACCATATCAACTACCATGTGTTGCTATACGTTAAAACCCAATTTATAATCGAGCTGTTACATCGCAAACTGATTTCTGTTCTAGATGCTGCTACAGACGTTTGAGTCATCACAAAAACAGGTAGGAAACGTTTTAATTTTCTGAAAATTCTTTTGTTAACAAAATAATTATACCTTATTATTTATTGTGTTATGCATTAAACATGTTCATCTGTTAATGTATTTTACGTATATATGCATGCAAACATCGCGTCTATTTTTCTCGTGGAATGAATTCGGCTGTTTCGATCACAGCTTAAAGGTAATTAGTAACTTTCCTCTTGGGTTTCTACAGTTTGTACAATTCATACATAGTTATAGATTGATGACATCAATCATTTCCTATAGAATTAGGTCAATGTTACCAACTTTTTGACTTATAACGCAAGTGTCCCGTGTGCTTCGAGTGTGGTCAGTAAAATCAAGAATTGATTGATTGATTGATTGAATTGGATTTTATAGTCGCACCAACAGCTAAGGTCATATGGCGACTTTCCAGCTTCCATTGGTGGAGGAAGATCCCAGGTGCCCCTCCGGGCAATTTTCGTGCACGGGCGGGCTCCTGGGTAGAACCACCGACGTTCCGCAAGCCAGCTGGATAGCTTCCTCACATAAAGATTCCTAGGCCCCTGAGGGATCGAACATACAGTGGTGAGGGGCAAGTGATTTCAAGTCAGAGACGTTAACCACTCGGCCACGGACGCCCCTCAAGAATTGATACCACTGCTTGACTTGCATGATCGTAAGAGGCTATAAATAGGGTTTTACAATTAGGAGTATACGGTTTTACAATTAGGAGTTTCAAAAAGACGTGTTTCTCCATCGGTTGTCTGAATCTGATTCCATATCTCATTGTTTTATGTCTTGGATCCAGAAAGTTCATATCTGTCGTGACGCCATATCAACTATTTTGTGTTGAGGTGACCCAATTTATAATTCAGCTATTACATCGCAAACTATGAATTCTGTTCTAGATGCAGCCACAGACGTTTGTCATCACAAAAACAGGTAGGAAACGTTTTCATTTTCTGAACATAATTGTGTTAACAACATAATTATGCCATATTGAGTATTGTGTTATGCATTAAACATGTTCATCTGTTAATGTATTGTACGTATATATGAATACAAACATCGCGTCCATTTTTCTCGTGGAATCAATTCGGCCGTTTCGATCACAGTTTAAAGGTAATAAGTAACTTTTTCCTTGAGGTTCTACAGTTTGTACAATTAGGAGTTTCAGTAAGACGTGTTTCTTCCTAGGTTGTGAAGTTTCTGAATCAATGTCTCATAGTTTTATGTCTTGGATCCAGAAAGTTTAGTATTTATTCTTTATTAACATTGCCATTCATGTTTGTCTTTTTGCGTGTTTTGGGGTTTACTGTGTTCTGTGAAAGCTGCATTTCCTGTTCGACTTTTATACTCTTTTTTTTGGATCCAGAAAGTTCATATCGGTCATGGCGCCATATCAACTATCTTGTGTTACGGTGCCGTAAAACCTAATTTATAATTCAGCTGTTACTCAAACTATGAATTCTGTTCTAGATGCAGCCACAGACGTTGAGTTATCACAAAAACAGGTAGGAAACACTTTCATTTGATATTTTCTGAAAATAATTTTGTTAACAACATAATTATGCCTTATTATTTATTGTGTTATGCATTATTATACATGTTCATCTGTTAATGTAGTGTACGTATATATGCATGCAAACATCGCGTCCATTTTTTTCTTGGAATGAATACGGCCGTTTCGAACACAGCTTAAAGGTAATAAGTAACTTTCCTCTTACGGTTCTACAGTTTGTACAATTCATACATAGATATAGATTGATGACTGATATTCCTATACAATTAGGTCATTGTTACAACATTGACCTACCTTTTTGACTTATAACGCAAGAATCCCGTGTGGTTCGGAGTGGTCAGTAAAATCAAGAATTGAGACCACTGCATGACTATTGCATGATCGTAAGAGGCGATTTATAGGGTAGAGTGGGGTTTACAAGTAGGAGTTTCAGTAAGACGTGTTTCTCCATATGTTGTGAAGTTTCTGAATCCATGACTCATAGTTTTATGTATTGGATCCAGAACGTTCATATCCGTCATGGCGCCATATCAAATACCTCGTGTTGCGATGCCGTTAAACGCAATTTATAATTCAGCTGTTACATCGCAAACTATGATTTCTGTTCTAGATTCAGTAACAGACGTTTGAGTCATCACAGAAACAGGTAGGAAATGTCTTCATTTTTCATTTTCTTTTAACATGTTTATCTGTTTCACGTTTATATGCATGCAAACATCTCGTCCATTTTTTTAGCGGAATGAATTCTGCCGTTTCGATCACAGCTTAAATGTAATTAGTAACTTTCCTCTTGGGGTTCTACAGTTTGTACAACCCATACATCGTTATAGATTAATGACATCAGTCTATTCCCATACAATTAGGTCATTGTTACCAACATTGACCTACTGTTTTTACTTATAACGCAAGAGTCCGGTGTGGTTCGGGGGTGGTCAGTAAAACCAAGAATTGATACCACTGCTTGACTGTTGCATGATCTTAAGAGACGATTAATAGGGTTTTACAAGTAGGACGTTCAGTAAGACATGTTTCGCTTGTGAAGTTCATGGCGCCATATCAACTAAATTGTGTTGCGGGTCCGTAAAGCCCCAATTTATAATTCAGCTATTACATCGCAAACTATGATTTCTATTATAAAAGCAGCCACAGACGTTTGATTCATCACAAAAACAGGTAGGAAACGTTTCCATTTATATTTTCTGAACATAGCTTTGAAAGTTTGTTAACAACATAATTATGCCTTATTATTTATTGTGTTATGCATTAAACATGTTCTTCTGTTAATGTATTGTACGTATATTTGCATGCAAGCATCGCGTCCATTTTTCTCATGGAATGAATTCGGCCGTTTCGATCACAGCTTAAAGTTAATTAGTAAATTTCCTCTTGGGATTCTACAGTTTGTACAATTCATACATAATTATAGATTGATGACTTCAATCTATTCCAATACAATTAGGTCATTGTTACCAACATTAAACTACCTTTTTGACTTATACCGCAAGAGTCCCTACCTTTTGACTTATAACGCAAGAGTCCAGGGTGTTCTGGGGTGGTCAATAAGATCAAGAATTGATACCACTGCTTGACTAGCATGATCGTAATAGGAGATTAATATAGTTTTACAAGAAGGAGTTTCATTTCAGTAAGACGTGTTTCTCCATCGGTTGTGAAGTTTCTGAATCCATGTTTTGTTTAACCACTCATAGGATATGTTGTCTGCTTTTTAATTTAGTCTTTTGGCTGTTACTTGTGATACGCATGCTTCATAACCGCTGCTCCCAGCTAAATTCCTTTTTGTTTATTTCGCTCTTCGGGTCATACAATTTTATTAGATCTTGGGACCATACGCCGCTGGATACAGGGATGAAATAAAGATATAAATATTGCTATATCCACCGCCATATGCTTGCCATCTTCGGGATGGTTAAAATTCTTCTGTACGTTGATTTTTATAAATATTTAGTTCTGCTCAACCCGGGGATAGAGGGCGTGAGCGGTAGCTAGCATATTTCAATACCGCTCATGAACAGTCTCAATCAAACCGAGATTGTAATATTTCGTATGTGTCGTGCTCGGCCGTTTCCAAGGGTCCATTATTATACTCTTTTTCATAGTTTTATGTCTTGGATCCAGAAAATGCATATCCGTCATATGCATGGCGCCATATCAATTATCTAATGTTGCGGTGCCGTAAAACCCAGTTTATAATTCAGCTGTTACATCGCAAACTATGATTTCTGTTCTAGATTCAGCCACAGACGTTTGAGTCACCACAAATACAGGTAGGATACGTGTTCATTTCTCATTTTCTGGACATATTTGTGTTAACAACATAAGTATGCCTTATTATTTATTTTGTTATGCATTACAATTTTCATCTGTTAATGTATTGTACGTACATATGCATGCAAACATCGCGTCCATTTTCTTCGTGGAATGAATTCGGCCGTTTCGATCACAGCTTAAAGGTAATTAGTAAATTTCCTCTTGGGTTCTACAGTTTGTACAATTCATACATAGTTATAGATTGATGACATCAATCTATTCCTATACAATTAGGTCATTGTTACCAACACTGACCTACCTTTTTTACTTATACCGCAAGAGTCTCGTGGAGCTCGCGGGTGGTCGATAAGATCAATAATTGATACCACTGCTTGACTCGTGCATTATCGTAAGAGGCGATTAATAGCTAGGGATTTACAAGTAGGAGTTCCAGTAAGATGTGTTTCTCCAATGGTTGTGAAGTTTCTGAATTCATGTGTTATAGTTTTATGTCTTGGATCCAGAAAGTTCATATCGGGCATGGCGCCATATCAACTATCTTGTGTTGCGGTGCCGTAAAACCCAAGTTATAATTCAACTGTTACATTGCAAACTATGATTTTTGTTCTATATGCAGCCACAGACGTTTGAGTCATCACAAAATCAGGTAGGAAATGTTTTCATCTTTCATTTTCTGAACATAATTTTATTAACAACACAATTATGCCATATTATTTATTGTTTTATGCATTAAACATATTCATCTGTTAATGTATTGTACGTACATATGCATACAAACATCGCATCCATTTTTCTCGTGGAATGAATTCGACGGTTTCAAACACAGATTAAAGGTAATTAGTAACTTTCCTCTTGGGCTATCTATATGCATTCCTGTACTCAGAGCAAAAACTAACTTGATCAAGAGTATTTCAACTACATCTCGAAGTCTCCATCAGGTTGAGAAACGGCTGCCGCTGCTTGATAGCCAGGCGCGTATCCAGGCATACGCACGTACGCCAATGCGTACAATTCGTCAGCAAAAGTGAAAAATAAAAGTTCAAAATGCCATTATTAACGCTGAAATATAGCTTGAGAACGCATCATTTGCCTCCTAATTTTCAAAATTGTCTTGGGGGAGGCCCACCAAACCCCCACCGGCGGGAGGGGGTATCCCCCTCCCACACCTACCCCCGACTCGCAGCGTCGCTGCTCGGTTCGCAGCTACGCTTCTCATATCTGGCGTACATTTCAAAATGCTCCAGGTACGCCCCACAATGTTTTTATAGCCTAGTTGATCCATCTTCTGAAACAACAAGGCATAACGCTTAAATATATTCCATGTAGCGTACGCTGATACATGTAATTCTGTCAAGCTTGCTCAAATGGTGACCCTGGGTCAAATCTGGTCCCGCCCCTGGGTCAGTTTTGCATAAAATCGAATGTCATATAGCCTAAAATGTGCTGTAAATGACGTTAAACACCACTCAGCCAATCAACTAACTATGACGGCCTAACATGAGTAAAAATGACGTAAAACGTCAGTCAAACAAACAAACAAATCTTCCAGATTCTACATCCATTTTCATTGTAATATATATCCACTCGTCTTCCAGATTCGACAACCGTCAACATTGTAATAATTATACAGTCCATCTATGATGTTATATCCGATTTCAATGTTTTACATATCCAGCCCATCTTCCAGATTCTACATCATATATAGACTTAAATGTGCTAAAAATAATAAATAACCAACCAACCAACCAACCAATAATTCCAGATTCTACACCCGTCTTCGTTGTAATACATCTCCAGCCTATGTTCCAGATTCTACGTCCGTCTTCGTTGTAATACATCTCCAGCCTATGTTCCAGATTCTACGCCCGTCTTGTTTTAAAACATCTCCAGCCTGTCTTTCAGATTCTACGTCCGTCTTCGTTGTAATACATCTCTAGCCTATGTTCCAGCGTCTACGTCCGTCTTCGTTTTAATACATCTCCAGCCTATGTTCCAGATTCTACACCCGTCTGGTTTTAATACATCTCCAGCATGTCTTCCAGATTCTACACCCGTCTTGTTTTAACACATCTCCAGCCTATGTTCCAGATTCTACACCCGTCTTGTTTTAATACATCTCCAGCCTATGTTCCATATTCTACACCTGTCTTGTTTTAATACATCTCCAGCCTGTCTTCCAGATTCTACACCCGTCTTGTTTTAATACATCTCCAGCCTATGTTCCAGAGTCTACAAGAGTCTTGTTTTAATACATCTCCAGCTTCTACATCCGTCTTCACTGGAAAATGTCGGTGGTCTGACGCTTAAAAATCGACAGATATAGCCTAAAATGTGCTGAAAATGACGAAATACACCAACGAGCCATACTGCCAGCCAGGCAGCCAGCCAGCTAAGGGTGTCGGGAAGCGCACTCACTTTCAATCAATTCAACCCGGGTTAGTTGCCCTGTCTCGGCGTTGTTATTGAGAGTCGCCCTCTCGGATACGTTTTGTATAACAACAAGTCCTAGTCACACCTCCTCGTGGTACCAACTGGAAACTATGGATTCTGAAATGAGAAAATCTGTAGGCAAAGGTGACAGGTCGAAATTCAAATACACATTAATTTTCTATGAAATATATTTGTTTCATCATACATATATATATATACTGAAAGGAAAAAGAAACGCATAATCAAAAAGTTGCCTATACTACACTATTATGTACACCTAATTCCACGTGTCTTGTACAAAAAGGGGCTACAACAAATTACGGAAAGGACAACTCTGTCATGTACGAGAGGTGTTCAACTTATATTTGAACACTTTTATTGTTTAACTGAATCAACTATCTTGAAATTCTCGCCGAATATGTTGATTGTAATGTCAAGTCTAAAGATTCCATCGATATGAAACATTATGACATGCACTATTATGTGCTTCCTAATGTTGCTGCATCCGTATTTTTGAAAGGGGTAGAGAATGACATTTTGAAGCAAAAATCGTCAATTATAAAAATAACTGCAATACAAATTTTAACACAAATGCTTTTAAAATATCGTTAAAGGTTATAGTATTCCGATATATCCATGTCTGCACGTAGAAAAGTGTAATATGCATTTTGTTTTTAATTTGTCGATTTTCAAGATTTTAGTGAAAATTAACATGAAATTCAACTATGAAAATGACTAAATTTACGAAGGCTTCTAGTTTAAAACATTAACTGCAGGCATTTTTTGACTTCCTCCGCTATAAAAAACAAGTTTCATAAGTTTCTCAAAAGAAAAGTTAGAAAAATATATAACTTAAAATTTAGGGGGCAAAACACACACATTTGCAAATAATGATGAAAATAATATATTTTTTTACCAAAGATATCTTTATAAGGTATATGATATACATATATGATATATATTAACAATAACTGTTCATGTTTTTATATCACAAAATATGATTAAAATAATTATTTTGGTTAATTTATAAAATTATTAATATCATACGAGCAAACTTTCCTATTATCTGTCAATGTTTTAATATTGCGATAAAAGGTCGAGCTTTCAATTCAGCATCTATATTTTTGTCTTAAAATAAAACATATTATCATATTTAAATTATAAACACAAGTTTAAACAATTATGATATGCATTTAGTGCAGTTATTTGGTTTAAAGTAAAACTCCACGGCAACAGCAACATATAGGTTTAAAATTAGAAAATAGTGTACACCTTATTCAAAATGTAATTTTAAAAGTTCTAAATGACAGTTTCACATCAGTAAATCACGCATTTTTATGATAATCACTTCCGCTGAAAAAAAACATCTTAAACAAAAGTGTTCAATTATAAGTTGAACACCTCTCGTAGAAGACCTTTTAATCAAGGTATACTTTGGTACACGAAATTCATAAATGCTGAAGTTCCGCTTGAAAGAGTCAAACCATTTCAGTATTGTGTTTAATGTTAAGAAATTACAACGTTTTAAAGCCGAAGTTTGCTCACCTGCTTGAGCCAAATGCGCATTATGTCGATAATGAAACTTAAAAGGGTTAACCATTGGTGTGTTCGGTGCTGTTTAAAAATTATTTCCGGAAGGACATGCCTAATGTCGCCATGTGCCATTCGATTAGCAGTAGAATATTAAACATACAATATATAGCGGAAATATCCATTATTCGTTACCTTAATATGTTGTCACAATGAGTGCAAAATATATGTTGTCACAGTGTGTGCAAAAACAACTTTTTATACCCGAATAAAATGTAAAAACTCTTCAAATATGTTCATACTTGTTAAGTCTCCCGTATTGGCCTTGAAACACACGCATGTTTGTGTTAAATCGCGCTCACATGCATATATTCTACTTTCTCACGCATTGTGAACATGTCCCAAAATGGTTTGCCCTGAGTACCCTGTCATACAAGCAAGTTCGCCCACTTGTTTCTTTTGTAGTTGTAGTTATCTGCACGATACTCATGAAATTAACAGTCACAACATGCTATCTCTGCATGGACATCGAATTGTGCTTTGAATGTGTTTTCAAATAAGGTCCGCCCAGCACCCTTTCAAACCAGCAAGTTCTCCCAATTGTTTATTGTGTACTGTCTGCGCGATACTCGTAAAAACAAGTCAAAACATTCTATTTCTGGGACATCGAAATAATTATCATGTAACTTTTGCATAAATGAACTAATTTAAAATGATAATATGAACAGTATTAAAGGGTATACATATAACCTAAAATTCATGAAATTCAACCACGTATAGCTCGTTCGGGCTTCAGGGGTTTCGTTCCTAACACCCTAACCAATGAATAACTGCCCCTTGGAACCCCATCTCACACTAGACTTCCTTTGGACCATGACAGTTATTCATTTTTGAGGGATGTATGGTACAATAGCAGCGTTTTACTACTTATATTTCTTGGGTGTGTGGGTGGATTTGGGGGATTTGGGGAAGATGTTGTTGTTTCATGACACCCTCGCAATACAGTTGGCAGGATAATGTTCGACAAAAGCCCAATTTACCTGCAACAGTTTCTTTCCCATCCACATTACAGGTAATTTGTTCTCCATCTGTTTTGCTTGTTTATTCATCATCTGCTTCGGGAGTATAATTAACGACAATATAGTTCCGATCTGTTAATCAAGCCTATATAACGAACTCTATAACATACCAAAGGCATGTGTTGTCCAATGTTTGTAGGAACTTAACCCATGAACAATAGAGGGCGGAGCTAGAAACTGCATGTCAGAACTCAATCTCTACCCAGAGTTGTCGTTCCTTGCATACACATACACCTCTGCCAACGTCTCATCAATTACCAAGAATCTTGGCAAACGATGAAAAACGATGGAAATGCAAAATCGTTTGAAGGCACTAATATTTTTCTGAATTTAGTTTATATGAAATGCTTCAATTACAAAAGAAAACGGTTTTTCGGCTTGAAAGTTTGTACTTTGGCATATCACTCCGCCGTCAAACGTTCAAAATACGCACCACGAAATCGTTCCCATAGGGTTACAGTACAGCATATTGCTTACCAGCACTTTCCAGTATCACATAGCTCGTAACAACCTACCTTAAATTAAATTACTAAGTAAAATATATATCAAAATGTTGAAATTAAGTCGTGTTTCTTTCGACTGTTTACGTGTCAATCAGCAGCCGATAGTTGGTGGTGTCACGATGTTAAAGTTCTGTTCGCCATTTTGATATTTTAGCTATGGTCTTGTGACAAATTACCATGTGTTCTTAGACGTTGACAGAGATCAATGTAATGGCCTCTGGGAGAGATTGGTCAGAACTACGATTCCTTTTGATTGTCAATCAACCTCTGTGGCATGCTAACTCGCTTGTAACATAGCCTACAAGTTGAACAGCTGAGTACAAGTCTGTATCAGTCATTAATCAGACAACCTTAGTACAAAAGGACCTGAGGGTTCGAGTTAGAAGGAATCTAACTTTAATTACATATCTGAATCATACACGACGCATGTATTTACAACTTTTGGTTTCTTTTGATTGTATGGCGTCTTCTTTTAGCATTGCGTTCAATGGCCAACTTTATAGTGCTGCCACACTGTTAATATGTTTGACAGTATAGATATAACCCGTTATCATTTTACAGGTACTTGGTCCTAATTGGCTCTTTTTGGTCCGGGCTTTCGAGTTTATGGGTCTACGGCTAGGTATCTCTGTGATGGTATTATGTGTATAACCAAACACGAAACACAAGCAATCGTGAAGTATTAGAAAGCTCTAGGTTTATTAATATATTTAACCTGCTTGCGTATAATTGAATAAAAGGCCGCCGATATTAACATTAAAGGTCATTTGGATTATTTTACCGAAATAAGTCATAACTATAATGCATGCATTGATTATGCAAAAGTTTAGAACCCGTCTGAGATCTACTTGAAACAAATTTAAAGCTTTCAATTATCACCCCAGCCAAGATGTACTGTATTTATCTGCATAAAAACTGTACAAGACATAATAAATGTGATATGATATTTATATTCCGTTTGTTTAATAGCCATGTAAAGATCCTATCAGCTGGTATAAGTGAGGACAGCAGGATAGTTATATATTTAAAATCAACTTAAAACTATATGTTAGCATGTACCTATAATGATCTATAATATCTATGAGGCTAGTTTATGCAGCAAATAAGTGTAAAATAAAGTCAAGATTTTCCCTCAATAAAAGATAGACTGTTAGTATAAAAATTAAAAAAAAAAAATCAATATGTTTACATTCAGACAAAATGAGTTTTGAGAATCGTAGTAATATATAGTATGCTCTTGCAATGTCAGAATATCTCCAAACTATGTATCTGTTTATTGGTTGTGCTGAAGTCATTATAGAGAATGAAGTTTCAGAGTTGTTGTTTTTTGTTGGGGGTTTTATATTTATAAAAAAAATAGTTGACCATATATAGTATATGTTTATAATTATTTTGATTATGATTTAATTCAATTCCTTCATTAGATTTTGTTCAATTCAATACCATTTAATATCTATACTATGCTGGTATGAATTATCCATCTGTCTTATACAGTGATACAATGCAGTCGCATATTTTAGGAGGCTTTGACCTGTAAATTCAGGTCAGCATGCTGCTAGGACCGTCTAGAAAAACATAACTCAAATTTTCTCCCTGGAGAAGTATTTGGGGCTTTAAGTTATTGCGCAAATTAATTGTCATAACCAAGGGCAATAACTCTATAATGCATGCATTGATTATGCAAAACTTTAGAACTCGTCTGAGATCTAGCCGTTATTGACCAATTTTGGTGAAAAAGCTTATCGACGACAAAAAATTCACATAAGCTGCACATTCGTCACCAACATAATTACTATATACCAAATAAAAGTTACAAATTTGAGCAAAATATCTTCCCGAACGGGGAATCGAACCCCGGCCGCCACGGTGAGAGCGTGGAATCCTAACCACTAGACCACTCGGGAAACTGACTTAGACGGTGATGGTTAACTTATTTAAACTAATACAACTTATTTAAACTAATACTAAAGGTATCGCCTAAAAAGAAAATGGGAATAACAGATTTTATTTCATCTCGAAATGATCAATCTTTTATATGCAGATTCGTCGTCTACACTAAATAAAAATAACAAATTTGAGCAAAATATCTTCCCGAACGGGGAATCGAACCCCGGCCGCCACGGTGAGAGCGTGGAATCCTAACCACTAGACCACTCGGGATACTGACTTAGACGGTGATGGTTAACTTATTTAAACTAATACAATTTATTTAAACTAATACTAAAGGTATCGTCTAAAAAGAAAATGGGAATAACAGATTTTATTTCATCTCGAATTGATCAATCTTTTATATGCAGATTCGTCGTCTACACTAAATAAAAGTTACAAATTTATGCAAAATATCTTCCCGAACGGGGAATCGAACCCCGGCCGCCACGGTGAGAGCGTGGAATCCTAACCACTAGACCACTCGGGAAACTGACTTAGACGGTGACGGTTAACTTATTTAAACTAATACAACTTATTTAAACTAATACTAAAGGTATCGTCTAAAAAGAAAATGGGAATAACAGATTTTATTTCATCTCGAATTGATCACTATTATATTTTCACGCAGGCTGCACATTCGTCACCAACATAAATACTATATACCAAATAAAAGTTACAAATTTGAGCAAAATATCTTCCCGAACGGGGAATCGAACCCCGGCCGCCACGGTGAGAGCGTGGAATCCTAACCACTTGACCACTCGGGAAACTGACTTAGACGGTGAAGGTTAACTTATTTAAACTAATACAACTTATTTAAACTAATACTAAAGGTATCGTCTAAAAAGAAAATGGGAATAACAGATTTTATTTCATCTCGAATTGATCACTATTATATTTTCACGCAGGCTGCACATTTGTCACCAACATAAATACTATATACCAAATAAAAGTTACAAATTTGAGCAAAATATCTTCCCGAACGGGGAATCGAACCCCGGCCGCCACGGTGAGAGCGTGAAATCCTAAACACTAGAACACTCGGGAATCTGAGTAAGACGGTGATGGTTAACTTATTTAAACTAATACTAAAAGTATTGTCAGTGGTATCGCCTTAAAAAGAAAATGGGAATAACAGATTTTATTTCATCTCGAAATGATCAATCTTTTATATGCAGATTCGTCGTCTACACTAAATAAAAGTTACAAATTTATGCAAAATATCTTCCCGAACGGGGAATCGAAACGCGGCCGCCACGGTGAGAGCGTGGAATCCTAACCACTAGACCACTCGGGAAACTGACTTAGACGGTGATGGTTAACTTATTTAAACTAATACAATTTATTTAAACTAATACTAAAGGTATCGTCTAAAAAGAAAATGGGAATAACAGATTTTATTTCATCTCGAATTGATCACTATTATATTTTCACGCAGGCTGCACATTCGTCACCAACATAAATACTATATACCAAATAAAAGTTACAAATTTGAGCAAAATATCTTCCCGAACGGGGAATCGAACCCCGGCCGCCACGGTGAGAGCGTGGAATCCTAACCACTAGACCACTCGGGAAACTGACTTAGACGGTGATGGTTAACTTATTTAAACTAATACAACTTATTTAAACTAATACTAAAGGTATCGTCTAAAAAGAAAATGGGAATAACAGATTTTATTTCATCTCGAATTGATCACTATTATATTTTCACGCAGGCTGCACATTCGTCACCAACATAAATACTATATACCAAATAAAAGTTACAAATTTGAGCAAAATATCTTCCCGAACGGGGAATCGAACCCCGGCCGCCACGGTGAGAGCGTGGAATCCTAACCACTAGACCACTCGGGAAACTGACTTAGACGGTGATGGTTAACTTATTTAAACTAATACAACTTATTTAAACTAATACTAAAGGTATCGTCTAAAAAGAAAATGGGAATAACAGATTTTATTTCATCTCGAATTGATCACTATTATATTTTCACGCAGGCTGCACATTCGTCACCAACATAAATACTATATACCAAATAAAAGTTACAAATTTGAGCAAAATATCTTCCCGAACGGGGAATCGAACCCCGGCCGCCACGGTGAGAGCGTGGAATCCTAACCACTAGACCACTCGGGAATCTGTGTCAGACGGTGACGGTTAACTTATTTAAACTAATACAACTTATTTAAACTAATACTAAATGTATCGTCTAAAAAGAAAATGGGAATAACAGATGCTATTTAATCTCGAATTTATCAATCTCTTATATGTTCACGCAGGCTGCACATTCGTCATCTACATAAATACTATATACTAAATAAAAGATACAAATTTGAGCAAAATATCTTCTCGAATGGAGAATCTTACCCCGGCCGCCACGGTGAGAGCGTGAAATCCTAACCACTCACTTAGACGGTGACGGTTAACTTATTTAAACTAATACAACTTATTTAAACTAATACTAAAGATATCGTCTAAAAAGAAAATGGGAAGATCAGATTTTATTTAATCTGGAATTGATCAATCTCTTATATGGGAATACAGGCTGCATATTCGTCATCTGCATAAATACTATATACTAAAATAAAAGTTACACATTTGAGAAAAATATCTTCCCGAACGGGGAATCGAACCCCGGCCGCCACGGTGAGAGCGTGGAATCCTAACCACTAGACCACTCGGGAATCTGATTTCGTCGGTGCTGGTTAACGTATTTAAACTAACATAACTTATTTAAACTAATGCTTACGGTATCGTCTAAAAAGAAAATGGGAATAACAGATTTTATAGCATGGACATTTCCTTTGATGAATGCAGAGTATTAAATCGTTTAATTTAGGGTAACTAAACGGTTATACCGTACTACAACTACCGTATATTGGAATTTAGAGTACGGTCATTAGTGTTACTAAGTACACCATGCTACAAAAAAGATAGAGTCTGTCTCAGCTCTTGTTTATTATACCCATCTCGGTGTTTAAATAAGCCAACTCGCTAGACCAGCTATTACTTATTTCATCTCGAATTGATCAATCATGCAGGCTGCGCATTCGTCGTCTACATAAATATGAGCAAAATATCTTCTCGAACGGGGAATCGAACCCCGGCCGTCACGGTGAGAGCGTGGAATCCTAACCACTAGACCACTCGGGAATCTGTGTCAGACGGTGACGGTAAACTTATTTAAACTAATACAACTTATTTAAACTAATACTAAATGTATCGTCTAAAGAGAAAATGGAATAACAGATTTTATTTCATCTCGAATTGATCAATCTCTTATATGTTCACGCAGGCTGCACATTCGTCGTCTAACTGGTTCGGTCGTTACACGATGATTGGTTCCTATGTACAGCACGTATCAGATTCTGCAGTGCAGTACCTTGTTTTGTTTTTTGTACACATTGTTGTGGATTCTCTCCATGTGGCGAATCTAATTGTTGTTAAAATAATGTTTGAGTGATAACGATAGTTAGAACTCATTCTGGAATTTATTGTAAGTTGTCTTTTATTCATTTATTGTCATAGACAAAGTCAACATTCAGTTAGGTATATGCCTGAATTATCCAATATTTGAATTTTGCAAAAAAATACTCTAAATATGAGCCCAGATCATAAAGAATTATCTGGCGTAGAACTTTCATGTATTTCAATCTAAAATAAACATTATATTTTTTATAAATCAGTCCTTCATTTATCATTAATCATCGATTTTTTTATATCGACATGTTACGGCGTCCGAGTGAAGGTGTTACAGATTCCGATGTACAGTCAGTTTATTTGCATCAGATTCTCGCGTACAGAAATGTATCAGATTCTAAACACATATACATTTTTGAGTCCATGTTTGCCCTTCATATGTTCTTCCAGAGTTGCTTTTGATTTTAAAACTGCCCCACATTGTTGGCATGCAATGATGTATTTTCCTGAACAAACCTTGGTATGTCGATTTAAACTATTTTTTTACGTAAATTACTTTTTGCAGAAAGTGCAAGAATACGGTTTGGAATACATGTGTTTATTTACGTGGCTTATGTACGCTGCTCTTTCATAGTATTTCTTGCCACATACATTACATCAACACTGTGGACCATAGCTCTATGTGTCCGTTATTGAATGTTTTGCTAAAGATCTCGCGCATAACTTTTGTATTTAAATGTACCGCCCTAATGTGCTGTTTAAAATCAGATTTTCTTGCAAACATTTTTTCGCATGTAGGCTTAGTGCATTTGTATTTAATATGTTTGTGTACTGCTTTTGTATGTCTCCACTTATTAGCTCTGGACGTAGTAGAATATTTACACGATATGCACGAGTCTTCTACAGTCTTACTGCACGAAGGTGTTAGATGACCTTTTTTGGGAGTACTTGTAGATCGAATGTTCAACTCTTCATACATATTATCAGGACCTGTAATTCGTCATTGTCTTCACTATATTCTGTGTGTATCTCCAGCAAGGATTCCTCTTCAAATGAAAACTCGTCCCTGTACATAGTCGATACGGCTGAAAAAGAGAATCCATAACAGCGTACGTTAGAATCTAGAATATTGTACAGAAGAATCTGTAAGATAAAACGTGTATACCTGCAGAATCTGATATGCATCCAGATTATTCAATGCAATGATGTTTTGCCATTTTGGCGATTATTCAAATAATAAATCGCTTCTGAAACATTTGTTACCGCTTGAAAATATAGTTAACAGTGTAACATCTGATGTTATTAAAACGTGTCTTTCTCTGTACTGAAGGTTCAAACGAGCCTATATATTCACGTTTCCCTACGGTTGGTGGGTTTTCTTAAACGTTTATGGAAGGACCGAAGATGTATATAATTCTATATACAGTACTTCTTCATTAGTGTTTTTTGAAATTACACCACTATACCAAAGGAGAAAAGACTTTAGCGTCCGATGTTTCTGGAACTGTACCATACGCCTGCCATTTTTCGGAACTGTACTAGCTACCTGCCAATAAATAATGGAACTGTACGATGATCATTGTTCATGTTTCTCGGAATAAGGTACATTGTGCTAAAACATATAAAAGGTACAGTAAAAGACAATTTCCCTTGTTTTGACCAATTAATTCCGCTTTATAGACAGTCTAACAAGCGCATGGTTAGAAAATAACAAAAGAAATTAATTGGACGATAATTCATGCACTCACTTACCTAAAAGAGTATGATAATGGACCTTTGGAAACGGCCGAACACGACACATACAAAACATTGCAGTCTCGGTTTGATTGAGACTGTTCATGAACGGTAGTGAAATATGCTAGCTACCGCTCACGCCCTTCAGCCCCGGGTTGAGCAGAACTTAATATTCATAAAATCAATAGTACCTAATTTTAACCATCCCGAAGATGGCATGCATATGGCGGTGGACACAGAGATTTTCCTCCCCCATGTCCAGCGGCGTATGGTCCCAGTATCTAACAAAATAATATGCCCCGAAGAGCGAAATAAACAAAATGGAATTTAGTTGGGAGCAACGGTTATGAAGCCTGCATATCACAAGTAACAGCCAAAAGACTAAATTAAAAAGCAGACAACATATCCTATGAGTGGTTAAACAATACCCAGAGCCTTTTATCGGCCGGAGAAGTGGAACCACCGAATGGAAAATTAAGTAAGAAAACAAAAGAAATTAAAAATGTACCACCTTAGATGACAGAAAATGGTGTGTGTAATGTTGATATGCTTTTCAAAACAAAGTGAAAGTACACAATCCTGTAAATAGCAACAACAGTCATAGGAATCTGATACGTGCTGTACACACGAACCAGTCATCATGTAACATCGTTTCGACCCAGTGTATATAAAAGTTACACATTTGAGAAAAATATCTTCCCGAACGGGGAATCGAACCCCGGCCGCCACGGTGAGAGCGTGGAATCCTAACCACTAGACCACTCGGGAATCTGACTTAGACGGTGATGGTTAACTTATTTAAACTAATACAACTTATTTAAACTAATACTAATGTGTAAAAGAAATTGGGTATAACAGATTTTATTTCATCTCGAATTGATCACCAATTTAACAGATTTTATTTCATCTCGAATTGATCAATCTATGAAATTATTGTCGCTTGAGAGAAGCGAGTTAGACGATAATTAATTTCTCTTCACATAGGGGGCGCACTCTCAGTGGAGTGCACGTGGCGCGTAGAACGCAAGTTTTTGCCGTTCTGCGTTGGATGACTGACCAATTAACACACTGGGTGGTATTATGTTACACAGCGAGAGAACTATCAGCGGACACGCTAGAGGTATCAGCATACTACTGTACTAGTATATGAAACTACTGTACTAGTATATGAAACTACTGTACTAGTATATGAATATAATACCCTGTTTCGGGTGCATGGTAATAAAGTGCATAATCCCGGTGCAACGAGCCGCTATCGGCGTGTTGGTAACTATGTGCACATAGGTAATTAGGTATAACTGCAAGTAGACTGATGTATGTGATAATAATAATAATAATAATAATATTTCTTTTACATATTTATTTTACATCGATTGCGAAACAAGTTATTGCAACTTAGATTAATCACTCTCGATGGCTTCCTGGGTAGAACCAGTACTAAGCAATGTGGATTAATTATCTTGCTCAAGGATAAATAACGTGGCCGCGGCGAGGATCGAACCCACGACCTCTCGATTCTGAGTTCGGCGCTCTACCACTGGAATAATAATAATATAATAATAATAATAAAATAAAAAACAAAGCCTTGTGAAATGTATCGATGAGGCATGTTGTTGTGATGTTGTAGTTGACATGTACATGTAAGCCGTGTGAAGAAATGTAGGTTTAATGTATATGTAAATAAATGTGCTATTATAGCTGCCCTGAATAGGGGTGATAAATAGCCGTATGCCATGTTGCAGCGAGCCGGTATCGGGTTATCGCTTACTATGTGCGCTTAATTGTATATAGGGTTAGAAATGTGTAGATGTATTAAAGTAGTAAATGGTCAAAACTCGGGCGTAGCTGCCTATTACAACTGCTGCGAAAAAGACGTCTCTGGCGAATGCCTAGGTACAACGTGTTCGTGACGCATGTTTGTGAAATATAAGATGTATAAAGCAATATTTAATTTTAAAATTGGAGAAATAGTAATGCATTTATGATGTATGCTGGGGGATGTTGTAGATACTTGTAGAAACAGACAATTTTAAAGGGGACCATATACAATGAAACATATATTAAAATGTTTTGAACATACCTAGCATTTATATAGATGACTGTCTAAAATGACTGGTTATATTTTTATATGTATATATTTATATATATATAGTGCCAATGTGGGTAGTGACACTAATGGTAGTGACATCGTGGGTACTGATGTGGCACAGTGAGAAATAATACTAATAATAGTATTGCTATCCTTTTAAAATGGTAAATGCATATAATCGCAATTAAGTTTGTGCGTATGTAGTTTAATACACAATACATAATGAATACTATTTGTTTCAGATATTGCGTTCCAGAAAAGGAGTGTTTTGGCAGAGAACAGTGACGCAAATTCAGATTTCATATTAAGATTGACGTACCAGCCGGTTACAATTATCAATGAAGGTTAAAGTAAGAAAACTTTAAACAAGTTATACGTTTTGAGAGGAGGAACACTTGCTTGTCGTGTCATTCCGTGTCATGTTATTTCGTGTGGACATGAATTTAGTCTGTAAGATTCAACCGTATACCTTGTTGCTACATGCGGATTGTTGCATACGTGGAAAAAAACTTGGAACAATTGCTTGTTGAGTGATTTCACGAGGGCACGCATTTAGACTGGTTGATTCAACAGTATGTGTATTAATGCTGATACGAGCTCCCCTGTATAGGACAAAAGCAAATATAGTCGTAAGGCATGTGGTTTTGCGTATAAAGTATGTGACTATAATATATCCTGTTTTGGGTGGTAAAGGGTGTATGCCAGGTGCAATGAACCGGGCAGTCAAAGGTACTGCCGACTATAGACGTAAGAATATATTTTAAGGAAACTAAAAGGTTTAAGTGAATTTGAACTTGAATTTTATATATTGAACTGGTATATGTTTTGAAGTTTTGCATGTTTCATGTAAGTTGTTTATAATAACACTGGATTCAGAATTAGAACTGAGAGTCACTGGACTCAAAAGTAGAATGTAGAGTAACTGGACACAAAAATAGAATCGAGAGTCACTGGACTCATAAGTAGCATTGAGAATAACTGGACTCAGAAGCAGATGTATATGAGTGCGAGTCGTGTGACTCGGGGTTAAGAAGTTTTGTAAATCTAATGGAGAGTCACTTAACTCAGGATTACATGTGCCTGACTGGGAGTCACGTGACTCGGGATCAGATAATTGTGAACTGATTATTGCGAGATGTATTTGATATTATAATAACAGTTGATATAACTTTGAGATTAGTAAGGTGTTCAGATAAATGATGTTATTGAGATGACGATGTATATGTTGTAAAAGTATTGTGAATTATATGTAGAATTGGGTCACTGGATTCAGAAGTAGAATTGAGAGTCACTGGACTCAGAAGTAGAATTTAGAGTCACTGGACTCAGAAGTAAAATTTAGAGTCACTGCATGGACTCAAAATAGAATTGAGTCACTGGATTCAGAAGTAGAATTGAGAGTCACTGGACTCAGAAGTAGAATTTAGAGTCAGTGGACTCAGAAATATAATTTAGAGTCACTGGATTCAAAATAGAATTGAGTCACTGGACTCAAAAGTAGATGTATGAGTGCGAGTCGTGTGACTCGGGGTTAAGACGTTTGTAAATCTAATGGAGAGTCACTTGACTCAGGATTAGATGTGCCTGACTAATAGTCACGTGACTCGGGGCAGAGAATTGTAAATTATTTTTTGTAAAAGTATCATTGCGAGTCATTGGACTCGGGGCAAGTTGTATGTTATGTTATAATAACAGTTGGTATAACATTGAGATTAGTAAGGTGATCAGATAAATGATGTTATTGAGATGATGATTTGAATTTAGATTGTATGTGTTGTAAAAGTATTGTGAATTATATGGTACGTACAGTCGGTCAGTCCTGCGACTTACACCAACAAATATAAGATTCGGGCGGTACTTGAAATTTAAATAGGTTTACATGAGAGCTAAAGTAAGAAACATAACGTCTTTTGGAGTCAGTATCGGTTAGACATGGGACGTATTTATGTTTAAATTCTATGGACTAATGTACCAATATTTTGGTTTTAGACAGAACTTGTTTTATATCAATTACAGGTAGTCCGTGTCGGGTAAACACAGGACGTAAACATGTTTAAATTTTATGGACTTGTGTACCAATATCTTAAACAAAACTTGTTTTATATCAATTACATGGACTCAGTGTCGGATAGACACAAGACGTATTTAGGTTTAAATGCTAAGGTCTAGTGTACCAATACCTTGGTTTTAAACACAAATTGTTTTATTAGGTATGGAACCACCGTTTATAGACAAATTGTCGGTATCACTATGGGTACGAACTGTACAACACTTGTCGTAGATTTGTTTTTATTTTGCTATGAAGGAGATTTCATGTTGAGTCTTTCACCAGATGCCCAGGCAGATGTTATCTCGGTATCTGGATGACATATTGAACATTGACAACCCTTTCTTTCCAACTATGGTTAATAATATTTATCCTAAAGAACTTTAGCTTAGCAAAGCTAATATATCTGATAATAACGTTTCTTTTCTTGATTTAGATCTCTCGATTGAAAATGGTGCAATAATTAGCAAAATCTATGACAAGAGAGATGATTTTAATTTTGACATTGTTAATTATCCCCACTTGGATGGGGATGAAAGAAGAAGAAGAAAGAAGAACTTGTATTAGCCTTGTCATAGGTCTATTTGGGTCGAGGCCATCCCAAATAAACCTTACAAAATACATACATATTATGCAATAAGTCATATATGACTCTTGAGCACAATTTTAAACAATTTTATAACAAACATTTCTGATATATCAATGGCGTTATGACAGTGTTATATAAATATTAATTAGAATCATGTTTATCAAATACAATGTTATATTGATATTACAATGTTAAACATGAAATGCGCTATTCTTTAGTTACAAGTGTTTTTAAGATATGAAAAGTTTAAGTATTACAATACTGTTGTTTAACAGATTCTCTCTGAATTTTGGATGTTCCCCGAGAAACTTCTTATTGGGTGTATGTGTCCCAACTTATTCGTTTTTCAAGAGCTTGTACTTGAGTTGAGGACTTTAATATTCGTAATCTTTGTATAACTAAAAAGCTACCCAATCAGGATTACCGTTACCATAAACTTCGTAAAACCTTTGCAAAATGTTATTATTGTAACCCTGATCTTCTTTCCAAATCTAAAAGTATTTTAAGGACTCTTCTGCGACAAGGACTATCACTACCTGACTTCTATGGTGATGTGATTTATAAACTTCGTAAGATTATTGGTCATGATCACTTTCATACTATCTTTGTTAAACTTGTTAAAAAGTTTATCAAAAGAGGTTATGACCCTATCATTTTGCAACGTACTGCATGTTTGGTGGTGGACCCATTTACAGTTCGCCACTATGCTATACCTAAAGCCCATTGGGACGGTGGCGTTTGATGTTTGTCTATGATCTTTCTTGTCGTGCCCTTAATGGTTTATTCTCTTGTTGCTCTGGCTTCTGCCAAGTCATTGAGTACCTTCATTATGGCTTTCTAGGCTATTGTTTTTTGGTATTATATTTACACGAGCATATATGTGTTTTACTTATTATATTCCCTATTGATGCTGTCTTGTTGGTTAGCGATTAGATCATGGCGGATATTTCTTTATTTACACTGTCCTATTTTAATGGGATGACAGAAGGGTAAGTGTGAAGTTTGGTGTACCCTAGAACCGGTTTAAACCCCCAGTAGCCTACTTTGCCACTGACCGTTCCAAGGCGGTAGCCGTATTGTCAACCCTTTTGTGTTTAACTTATTTATTTTACATCGATTGTAACGAAAGCTCTATAAACTTATTTTGAATCACTCTCGATGTCTTCCTGGGTAGAAGCAGTACTAAGCAATGCAGATAAAGTGTCTTGCTCAGGGACACAACGCATATGGCAATGACGGGAATCATTTTTGTGTTTGTGATGTCGTTTTTGCATTTATTATTACTTTTGCCTTCTTGTTTGTCTGCGTGTTTGTTTCTGTGTTTTGTGGTTGACTGTCCTCCTTGAATGCTACTTTCCCTGTCCGATCTTTTTATATTTATTTATTACAATTACATGGAGTCGGTGTCGGGTAGACATTCTATGGAATAGTGTACCCATATCTTGGTTTAAAAATGTATCATATGTTATATGTTTAATAATGGTTGAATTCATATATGTAATATTTTGGTTGAAACAGAACTTGTTGTATATCAATTGCATGGAGTCAGTGTCGGATAGGCACAGGACATATTCTAAGGTCTAGTTTACCAATACCTTGGTTTTAAACAGAAATTGTTTTATTATATATATATTACATGGAGTCAGTGTCGGGTAGACACAGGATGTATTTATGTTTAAGTGTACCAATATCTTAGAAATGTCTCATATGTTATATGTTTAATAATGAAGATTTGAATTCCTATATGTAAGTTACTTAGATACTGGTATTTGGTTGTTACAATTTTGAGCCCGTTCATTTAGTTCAGTCGGTCGTCCAATGGCTTATATCAATAAATAATAAATATACATTTATAACGTATGTGTTGTTGTCGTGTTACTCATATGAGAAGGGTGAGTGTTAAGAGAAATTGAATTATTGTCGCTTGAGAGAAGCGAATTAGACGATAATTAATTTCTCTTCATGTGAGTGATTCTCATAGTGGGCGCATATACAGTGGAGTGCACGTGGCGTGTAGAACGCCAGTTTTTGCCATTCAGCGTCGGATGACTGACCATTTAACACGTTCAAATTTTAGATTCTTAGTAAATCGTGTTGCAGTAACTTACATTTTATGGATTTGAAGACATTTCAGGATATTGATGTTGTCCTGGCTGTATTGATTCCATTGATTATTGAGTTTGTACTTTTGATAGTTACAGGTCAAGTCCGAGATCTTATCCTGAGTGATACCTTGAATAAAAATGTAATCGGATACATGTTTCCCATACGTGGGTTTTTCGCGGTATCACATTGATGGTGCTCTGTTTAAAGTACGACGTGACTGGTGGAGCTGGTGTAGTAAGGGTGACATTTTATATGTTAGAAATGATAACATTTGTTTAAACAGTTTATGTTTAATTTATCACCATTGAAAGTTGCTTAAGTAATCAGTCGAAGGAAAGTGTATTATATAAGGGAGAATACTGGGTTGGTTGTATGCTAAAATCGTATCTTCCTTTGCTTATTCAGTAATCGGGAAGTATTGCGTTTGCTTTATATGTACTGTATAGTTCGCATAACCGATCTGGGTTTCGTTTGGCATATGTCATGTGACAACAAGTCTGTGATGAGAGATTGCTATATTTTATAGGAACAGAACATATATTTTATTTAACTTGTACATACGTACATCGTTATATATACATACATACATTTTCATACATAATAAGTCGAGTAATTTAGACAAAAGTACAATTGCTATGAGCAACATTAATATTAAATAACTGATATATGAGAATGAAAATACAAAAGAGCTAAACATTGTTTAATTAATCAAGATTGTATTCCTTACAGCTAAAGCTAAACTAATGTATTTAGCTAACTTAATAACAATATTCTTATCCTGTGTCTGCATTAATTCTAAGAATTTAAACATACTAGGTCTATAAAAATAATATTTTTTAATATAAATTGTCCGGATTCTTGTGTAACAAGGACAAATCAAAATAAAATGGTATTCATCTTCCAAATCAATACTGTGGCAGCATTGACAATATCTTTCATTTCTAGGTATTCTATTACGAGAGTATCTACCGGTCTGTATTCTTAACGAATGTGCTGATATTCTGAATTTTGTCAAATATGGTCTGAGATTACATGGTAAAATATCAAGGTATGATTCATAATTAAAACTCAATTTACAATTATTATATAATTCAAGTACATCACTTGATTCTTTATCTACAAACCATCGTTGTATAAAACAATCAACAACTCTTTGTCTAAACGTATTTATAAAGTATTTAGCATTAACAGAATTTGGGTCATTCCAAACATGTGTAAAACCATATTCGTTTAACATATTTTTTACATTCGATGCCCAATTTTTATAACCATTTTCACAATCTTTTAGTGTCGATGTGTAAATGCTTTTAAGTATTATGTTATCTGTTTTCAATAATTTAAACCAGTATTTAAGTATTCTTACATAACGCGTTGTAAATAAAGGATATCTTCCTAATTCACCATATACTCCTGATGTACAAGAACTATTTCTTACTTTTAGAATTTGTTTACAAAATTTTAAATGTATTCTTTCGATTTGGTTTGATTTCGTATATCCCCAAATTTCAGAAGAATAATTTAAAATAGACCCCACAAATGAATCAAATAGTTGACATAATACTTTTGGTTTCAACCTTATTTTTCTACAGTTTACTAAGAGAACATTTAATGCTTTCAAAGATTTTCCAATAAGTTGTTCTTGGTTCAGAGCAAAATTTCCAGTATAATTAAAAACTGTACCTAAATAGTTGAAATCATTTACTATCTCTATATTCTCTCCATTATAATGCCAAGATTCATTGTTTAATAAACCACCTCTTTTTCTAAAAACCATAATCTTTGATTTAACAGTATTCACCTCTAATCCCCATTTGTTACAATAGTCATAAAGTAAATTAATATTTTTTTGTAATTCTTCAGGTGATTTCCCCATGATAACCATATCGTCCGCAAATAATAGTAATATAAGTACAATATCATCAATTTCTAAACTAGTACTAATATCATTTTGTAAATATAGTTCTAGGTCCTCAATAAAAAGAGAAAACAATATCGGCGAGTTTATCTCCCCTTGCCTTAACCCAATCGCATATTCGAAAAAATCTGAATAATTTTCACATTGTCTTACACATGATTTTACTTTTTCATACATATCTTTTATTATTTTTAGTAATTTACCCTGTATCCACATTTTGTAAAGTTTTAACCACAATGCGTTTCTATAAATTGTATCAAAACATTTCTTCAGATCAACAAACACACAATATAGTCTTTTCTTATCATTCAGATATTTTTTAACAGTATTTAGTAAGACAAACAATGCATCAGTGGTTGAGCGCCCATTCCTGAATCCAAATTGCGCATCAGATAAAACATGGTTATTATCACAAAAGGTCACAATTCTTTTATTTAGTATTGTGGTAAAGAGTTTAGATAAACAACTTAATAAAGTGATACCCCTATAGTTATTAACATTATTAAAATCTCCCTTTTTATGCAATGGGATAATTATACCTTCAGTCCACCTTTCTGGGAAATATCCAGAATCAAATATAATATTAAAAATGTCACACAAATGAGATGATAAAATATCAATGCTTTCAATTAAATATTCATTCATTATAAAATCACTTCCTATAGCTTTTTCTTTTTTCAGATTTTTAACTGCATCTAATACTTCTTGTACAGTTATGGGCTTGTCAAGTTCCTCAAAATTACAATCTAAATCGTCAAAGTTATGAGTATTGCAAAAATCTTCGGCTTCATCATTTTTACATTGGAAAACATCGTTACCTAATTCTGAAAAATATTTCGTAAACTCATCAAGCGGGATTTCATTTTGGCTGTGTTTATTTTTTCTTTTAAAATATTTCCAAAATTCTTTAGGTTTCGCCCGTTTAGATGTTCAATGTCGCATAGTTTTTTTTAATTCAAACTGATTTCTTTTTTTACGACAAATAAGTTTATATGTTTTCTTTAATTTGCAAAACTGTTCCCTACAATAGCTGGTATTTAGCCGATTAAATACACGTAATGCTTCTAAATAACACCTTCTAGTCTGCTGGCATTCTGAATCAAACCACTCGGCCTGTTTAACAAAGGACTTATCAAAAAAGCATGCATTTCTATTTGTTGAATACGTTTTTAAAAATAGTGGATCTGCCACCTCTCGTACTATACTTGTGAAATTATTTAACAAAGTATTTACATCGTTTCTATTATCTGTCACGATATTGAATATCAGATTATTAAACTGTGGAAGCTTTGTAATTAAACCCGCTCTGAATGCATGTCTGTGTTCATTGTTCCACTTTACATTGACGCTGTTTTTAACATCGTTCTCGTCAACAATAGTATTACAGTTAAGTGAGAATTTAATCGGTGCATGGTCACTCCATTCATTAAATGATTGAATACAAAAGTCATATAATCGTGAGAAGTCACATTCTCTAGCTAACAAAATGTCAATCACGAGTGCTTGCAAACGTAAATATACCACAGTTATAATCGCTCCCAAAACGACCATTTACTATACAAATTCAAATCTTTATTCACTTAGGTTCATATATGAACAGCATAAGCAACAGTTACAAAATACATTTATATCAATGGCGACAGATCATCAAATATAATTCTAAACACGTATACATCAGGAAACGACTATATACAAACTATCTAACAGTGCGGTTTATGGATTTCTAACCAAAATATGAGTATACTAAATAATATACTAGATGTTACAGTATTATTATTAATAATAATAATAATAATAATAATAATAATAATAATAATAATAACAATAATAATATAATATAATAATAACAATAATAATTGTTTTGTAAACATCGTTTCAGATAATTGTATAGCATGTTTATGTCTTTATACAAAAATATTTTTTTTAAAGTTAACAGGTTTTTAAACTAATTTCGTATTTCTGCAGCCCTACCGAAACGAAATATGGAGCGCATTTTGTCAGTGTTATACATGTTTTGACCAAAGACGCACCGTTCTACCGAAACGAAATGTAGCACTGTGTTTGGTCATCTTTATTTAAATGTCTTAAGGAAGTTAATATAATCTTACATTCTTTATTATTTTATCCATGAATAAACTAAGTTTTTTTTGTTCCGCATACTTTTCAACTGATAATAATGATGTGAATTTCAGAATATTAGGGCGATTATAATAGAATTTATTTATATATATACGAAAACATGTAGATTTACATAAGTCAAGTAACTTTACACCAAAACTGTTGCAAACATTATCACGTGAGGCCCGACATATGGGTATATCGGGAGTGTAATCGTCGTCATCAATTTGTCTGTTATATGTGTCACAAGTAATAAAATCATTTTTTTTGCCGACCCTACTGTTCCAATCACCCACAATATACACGGCACCTAAATTCTCAAAATTATATATATCGCTTTGAAGTGTATCAAATAAATCAACAGTGGCTATATTATAAGCCGGAGAGCCTTCACCCCATATATAAACACCACAGATATATACATCTTTATCAAAATGAAAAAAGGTATGGTCAAGTTTAAGCCAAATAATCGTATCATGATGTGTACGAATAATTGCAACACCATTTTTCAAGTTTTGTTTATAATATAATACAATTCCACCGCTACACCTCTTCGCATTACGATTTTGAAATTTACGGTAGAAATTATGAGCAATATAGGTGTAGTTTCTTATTATCGTATTATAAGTTGAAGGTGAAGTGTGTTATTAATTAATGTTAATAAGGTCAGTCAGGCGGTCGTCCAATGGCTTATACCAATAAATATACATTTATAACGTATGTGTTGTTGTCGTGTTACTCCGATAAGAGAATTTATATTTTCACTTAGGCTGTATATTCGTCATTAACATAAATACTATATACTAAATAAAAGTTACATATTTGAGAAAATATATCTTCCCGAACGGGGAATCGAACCCCGGCCGCCACGGTGAGAGCGTGGAATCCTAACCACTAGACCATTCGGGAATCTGAATTAGACGGTGATGGTTAACTTATTTAAACTAACACAACTTATTTAAACTAATACTAAAATGTATCGTCTAAAAAGAAAATGGGAATAACAGATTTTATCCCATCTCGAATTGATCAATCTCGTATATGTTCATACAGGCTGCATATTCTTTATCTACAATACATCAATACTGTATAGTAAAATAAAAGTTACACATTTGAGAAAAATATCTTCCCGAACGGGGAATCGAACCCCGGCTGCCACGGTGAGAGCGTGGAATCCTGACCACTCGGGAATCTGAATTAGACGGTGATGGTTAACTTATTTAAACTAATACTAAAATGTATCGTCTAAAAAGAAAACGGGAATAACAGATTTTATCCAATCTCGAATTGATCAATCTCGTATATGTTCATGCAGGCTGCATATTCTTTATCTACGATACATCAATACCGTATAGTAAAATAAAAGTTACACATTTGAGAAAAATATCTTCCCGAACGGGGAATCGAACCCCGGCCGCCACGGTGAGAGCGTGGAATCCTAACCACTAGACCACTCGGGAATCTGAATCAGACGGTGCTGGTTAACATATTTAAACTAACACAACTTATTTAAACTAATGCTTACGGTATCGCCTAAAAAGAAAATGGGAATTACAGATTTTATTTAATCTCGAATTGACCAATCTCTTATATTTTCACGAGGCTGCATATTCGTCATCTACATATATACTATATAAGAAATAAAAGTTACACATTTGAGAAAAATATCTTCCCGAACGGGGAATCGAACCCAGGCCGCCACGGTGAGAGCGTGCAATCCTAACTAGACCACTCGGGAATCTGAATCAGACGGTGCTGGTTAACATATTTAAACTAACACAACTTATTTAAACTAATGCTTACGGTATCGTCTAAAAAGAAAATGGGAATAACAGATTTTATTTAATCTCGAATTGACTAATCTCTTATATTTTCACGAGGCTGCATATTCATCATCTACATAAATACTATATACTAAATAAAAGTCACACATTTGAGAAAAATATCTTCCCGAACGGGGAATCGAACCCCGGCCGCCACGGTGAGAGCGTGGAATCCTAACCACTAGACCACTCGGGAATCTGATTTAGACGGTGATGGTTAACTTATTTAAACTAATACTAAAATGTATCGTCTAAAAAGAAAATGGGAATAACAGATTTTATTTAATCTCGAATTGACCAATCTCTTATATTTTCACGAGGCTGCATATTCATCATCTACATAAATACTATATACTAAATAAAAGTCACACATTTGAGAAAAATATCTTCCCGAACGGGGAATCGAACCCCGGCCGCCACGGTGAGAGCGTGGAATCCTAACCACTAGACCACTCGGGAATCTGATTTAGACGGTAATGGTTAACTTATTTAAACTAATACTAAAATGTATCGTCTAAAAAGAAAATGGGAATAACAGATTTTATTTAATCTCGAATTGACCAATCTCTTATATTTTCACGAGGCTGCATATTCATCATCTACATAAATACTATATACTAAATAAAAGTCACACATTTGAGAAAAATATCTTCCCGAACGGGGAATCGAACCCCGGCCGCCACGGTGAGAGCGTGGAATCCTAACCACTAGACCACTCGGGAATCTGATTTAGACGGTGATGGTTAACTTATTTAAACTAATACTAAAATGTATCGTCTAAAAAGAAAATGGGAATAACAGATTTTATCCCATCTCGAATTGATCAATCTCGTATATGTTCATGCAGGCTGCATATTCTTTATCTACAATACATCAATACTGTACAGTAAAATAAAAGTTACACATTTGAGAAAAATATTTTCCCGAACGGGGAATCGAACCCCGGCCGCCACGGTGAGAGCGTGGAATCCTAACCACTAGACCATCGGGAATCTGATTTAGACGGTGATGGTTAACTTATTTAAACTAATACTACTTATTTAAACTAATACTAAAATGTATCGTCTAAAAAGAAAATGGGAATAACAGATTTTATCCCATCTCGAATTGATCAATCTCGTATATGTTCATGCAGGCTGCATATTCTTTATCTACGATACATCAATACCGTATAGTAAAATAAAAGTTACACATTTGAGCAAAATATCTTCCCGAACGGGGAATCGAACCCCGGCCGCCACGGTGAGAGCGTGGAATCCTAACCACTAGACCACTCGGGAATCTGATTTAGACGGTGATGGTTAACTTATTTAAACTAATACTACTTAATTAAACTAATACTAAAATGTATCGTCTAAAAAGAAAATGGGAATAACAGATTTTATCCCATCTCGAATTGATCAATCTCGTATATGTTCATGCAGGCTGCATATTCTTTATCTACAATACATCAATACTGTAGTGTACAGTAAAATAAAAGTTACACATTTGAGAAAAATATCTTCCCGAACGGGGAATCGAACCCCGGCCGCCACGGTGAGAGCGTGGAATCCTAACCACTAGACCACTCGGGAATCTGATTTAGACGGTGATGGTTAACTTATTTAAACTAATACAACTTATTTAAACTAACACTAAAATGTATCGCCTAAAAAGAAAATGGGAATAACAGATTTTATCCAATCTCGAATTGATCAATCTCGTATATGTTCATGCAGGCTGCATATTCTTTATCTACAATACATCAATACTTGTACAGTAAAATAAAAGTTACACATTTGAGAAAAATATCTTCCCGAACGGGGAATCGAACCCCGGCCGCCACGGTGAGAGCGTGGAATCCTAACCACTAGACCACTCGGGAATCTGATTTAGATGGTGATGGTTAACTTGTTTAAACTAATACAACTTATTTAAACTAACACTAAAATGTATCGTCTAAAAAGAAAATGGGAATAACAGATTTTATCCCATCTCGAATTGATCAATCTCGTATATGTTCATGCAGTCTGCATATTCTTTATCTACAATACATCAATACTGTATAGTAAAATAAAAGTTACACATTTGAGAAAAATATCTTCCCGAACGGGGAATCGAACCCCGGCCGCCACGGTGAGAGCGTGGAATCCTAACCACTAGACCACTCGGGAATCTGATTTAGGCGGTGATGGTTAACTTATTTAAACTAATACTACTTAATTAAACTAATACTAAAATGTATCGTCTAAAAAGAAAATGGGAATAACAGATTTTATCCCATCTCGAATTGATCAATCTCGTATATGTTCATGCAGGCTGCATATTCTTTATCTACAATACATCAATACTGTAGTGTACAGTAAAATAAAAGTTACACATTTGAGAAAAATATCTTCCCGAACGGGGAATCGCACCCCGGCCGCCACGGTGAGAGCGTGGAATCCTAACCACTAGACCACTCGGGAATCTGGTTTTGAAGGTCATGATTAACTTATTTAAACTAATACTACTTAATTAAACTAATACTAAAATGTATCGTCTAAAAAGAAAATGGGAATAACAGATTTTATCCCATCTCGAATTGATCAATCTCGTATATGTTCATGCAGGCTGCATATTCTTTATCTACGATACATCAATACCGTATAGTAAAATAAAAGTTACACATTTGAGAAAAATATCTTCCCGAACGAGAATCGAACCCCGGCCGCCACGGTGAGAGCGTGGAATCCTAACCACTAGACCACTCGGGAATCTGATTTAGACGGTGATGGTTAACTTATTTAAACTAATACAACTTATTTAAACTAACACTAAAATGTATCGTCTAAAAAGAAAATGGGAATAACAGATTTTATTTAATCTCGAATTGACCAATCTCTTATATTTTCACGAGGCTGCATATTCATCATCTACATAAATACTATATACTAAATAAAAGTCACACATTTGAGAAAAATATCTTCCCGAACGGGGAATCGAACCCCGGCCGCCACGGTGAGAGCGTGGAATCCTAACCACTAGACCACTCGGGAATCTGATTTAGACGGTGATGGTTAACTTATTTAAACTAATACTAAAATGTATCGTCTAAAAAGAAAATGGGAATAACAGATTTTATCCCATCTCGAATTGATCAATCTCGTATATGTTCATGCAGGCTGCATATTCTTTATCTACAATACATCAATACTGTACAGTAAAATAAAAGTTACACATTTGAGAAAAATATTTTCCCGAACGGGGAATCGAACCCCGGCCGCCACGGTGAGAGCGTGGAATCCTAACCACTAGACCATCGGGAATCTGATTTAGACGGTGATGGTTAACTTATTTAAACTAATACTACTTATTTAAACTAATACTAAAATGTATCGTCTAAAAAGAAAATGGGAATAACAGATTTTATCCCATCTCGAATTGATCAATCTCGTATATGTTCATGCAGGCTGCATATTCTTTATCTACGATACATCAATACCGTATAGTAAAATAAAAGTTACACATTTGAGCAAAATATCTTCCCGAACGGGGAATCGAACCCCGGCCGCCACGGTGAGAGCGTGGAATCCTAACCACTAGACCACACGGGAATCTGATTTAGACGGTGATGGTTAACTTATTTAAACTAATACTACTTAATTAAACTAATACTAAAATGTATCGTCTAAAAAGAAAATGGGAATAACAGATTTTATCCCATCTCGAATTGATCAATCTCGTATATGTTCATGCAGGCTGCATATTCTTTATCTACAATACATCAATACTGTAGTGTACAGTAAAATAAAAGTTACACATTTGAGAAAAATATCTTCCCGAACGGGGAATCGAACCCCGGCCGCCACGGTGAGAGCGTGGAATCCTAACCACTAGACCACTCGGGAATCTGATTTAGACGGTGATGGTTAACTTATTTAAACTAATACAACTTATTTAAACTAACACTAAAATGTATCGCCTAAAAAGAAAATGGGAATAACAGATTTTATCCAATCTCGAATTGATCAATCTCGTATATGTTCATGCAGGCTGCATATTCTTTATCTACAATACATCAATACTTGTACAGTAAAATAAAAGTTACACATTTGAGAAAAATATCTTCCCGAACGGGGAATCGAACCCCGGCCGCCACGGTGAGAGCGTGGAATCCTAACCACTAGACCACTCGGGAATCTGATTTAGATGGTGATGGTTAACTTGTTTAAACTAATACAACTTATTTAAACTAACACTAAAATGTATCGTCTAAAAAGAAAATGGGAATAACAGATTTTATCCCATCTCGAATTGATCAATCTCGTATATGTTCATGCAGTCTGCATATTCTTTATCTACAATACATCAATACTGTATAGTAAAATAAAAGTTACACATTTGAGAAAAATATCTTCCCGAACGGGGAATCGAACCCCGGCCGCCACGGTGAGAGCGTGGAATCCTAACCACTAGACCACTCGGGAATCTGATTTAGGCGGTGATGGTTAACTTATTTAAACTAAGGCCTTTTTTTTTTAATAACTTGGTTTACGGATTTTTTCTGAAAAAATTACGTCAGGAGGTCGAAATAAAATTAAAAAAAAAATTACTCAGGGGAAATTGAGAGAAAAAATTACAAGCAAAATGTTGACGTTTTAAGTCAAAAAGGGGGAGAGAATCAAAAATCGAACATCACTTTTCGTAGATCCCTATCGAAATCCATGTTTATTAGCATACTTTAGATAACCGAGCATGTCCTTGACAGGAGTGGAAAAAAAAAAAAAAAAAAAAAAAAATTAAAAAAAAATTAAAAAAAAAAGAAAAAAGTGAAAAGTACAATTTTTTTTTTTTTCCAAAACGGGAAAATTAGACTCGGCGGATCCGTAAACCAAGTTATTAAAAAAAAAAGGCCTAATACTACTTAATTAAACTAATACTAAAATGTATCGTCTAAAAAGAAAATGGGAATAACAGATTTTATCCCATCTCGAATTGATCAATCTCGTATATGTTCATGCAGGCTGCATATTCTTTATCTACAATACATCAATACTGTAGTGTACAGTAAAATAAAAGTTACACATTTGAGAAAAATATCTTCCCGAACGGGGAATCGCACCCCGGCCGCCACGGTGAGAGCGTGGAATCCTAACCACTAGACCACTCGGGAATCTGGTTTTGAAGGTCATGATTAACTTATTTAAACTAATACTACTTAATTAAACTAATACTAAAATGTATCGTCTAAAAAGAAAATGGGAATAACAGATTTTATCCCATCTCGAATTGATCAATCTCGTATATGTTCATGCAGGCTGCATATTCTTTATCTACGATACATCAATACCGTATAGTAAAATAAAAGTTACACATTTGAGAAAAATATCTTCCCGAACGAGAATCGAACCCCGGCCGCCACGGTGAGAGCGTGGAATCCTAACCACTAGACCACTCGGGAATCTGATTTAGACGGTGATGGTTAACTTATTTAAACTAATACAACTTATTTAAACTAACACTAAAATGTATCGTCTAAAAAGAAAATGGGAATAACAGATTTTATTTAATCTCGAATTGACCAATCTCTTATATTTTCACGAGGCTGCATATTTATCATCTACATAAATACTATATACTAAATAAAAGTCGCACATTTGAGAAAAATATCTTCCCGAACGGGGAATCGAACCCCGGCCGCCACGGTGAGAGCGTGGAATCCTAACCACTAGACCACTCGGGAATCTGATTTGGTCGGTGATGGTTAACTTATTTAAACTAATACAACTTATTTAAACTAATGCTTACCGTATCGCCTAACGTTTTCGTATTATATATAATATACGAATTATTTATTTTTTTGGAAAGTTTTGAAATGTTATGAAATGACTTTTTGGATGATATTTTTTTTATTTTTTTTTTTGGTGTGGGGTGGGGGGTAGTAGTGACCAAATTACGCGCCGAATACCTGTGATTTTAAACTGTATCGTCAGTGGTATCATCTTAAAAAAAGAAAATGAAATTTTGTATTTAATCTCGGACTTATATTTTCACGCATGCTGCGCATTTGTCGTATACTAAATAAAAAATTACATTTTGGAAAAATATCTTCCCGAACGGGGAATCGAACCCCGGCCGCCACGGTGAGAGCGTGGAATCCTAACCACTAGACCACTCGGGAATCTGAGATTTATTTGTAGAATTAATATATTTAAACCCATCGTCCTATCAATCGCGGGAACAAGTTAGAGGTATTCCCAATGAAATATTCAAGATGTCTGCGCCTATGGTTTTACGTGTTTTGGAACTTTACAGCGGAATTGGAGGCATGCATTCCGCGTTAGATGGTTTGTATATGATCAAAGTATTTTAATTTGATAGTGTTTTTATTTATCTAAACATTAATTCCCAAAGACTGACCATCACCTTCAGTAAAATTATATTTTGCTTCATTTGTTTGACTATGACGCTTCGGCACCAGACATATTCGACCCCTTGGCATTATAACCACAGGCATTCATGACGATATCTAGTATAATAGTCCTTCATTAATAGATTTAAGCATTTTGTATTTCACGTTTCTTGTCGTCTATTTTTAATGTTGTTTTTTTTATTGATTTTTAGATTTTAAGACATCAGAGTTTTTGAATTGTTCTGTGTTGCACTGGTTTATTTTAAAACATTTACTCAAATTACTGTTGTTTCTTACAGATCATTCCACAAAATCTTTCGTAGTCTTTGAAGTTTTTTGCTTTTATATTGCGTTTCGGTCTGACTAGCGTTAGATACTCCTGGGGGGTAGCAGGGGTCTCGCGATTAGGCGAAGTCGCTTTAAACTTCGCTTTTTAATCCATGTGGGGCAAAATTTGAGTCGCCTTCATTTTCGGGGCAATTTCGGCAATTTCAAATGTGATTGACCTGACAAAGCCCTCTAAAATACACAATCAGCGTGTGTTTCACACGTAGTACAGTACCTTATTTAATCCCATTACCATTAAATAACCACCCGACTCTTATCAGGGCAAAAGCCTAATTATCGATCATTATCGGCTTGCCTGACTGAGGCGAGATGTGAATATAACCGCCATGTTTGCTCGTTAGGCGATCACATGATTAGATCATGTGGGAATCATGTGCGCATTCTATTTAAGTAAACCCATCAAAGCCGTCGTATTTTTCCGTTTGGTGGATTATTAAAAATCATACTACAAACTGCAAGGGCAGAGTTATGATTATGATTGAAATCGAGGTACTTCGAAAATGATTTCTCCTGTGATAAATAAATTTAAAAGGCGGTGTATAATTATAAGATTAACATTGGGACAGTTGTAAAGAATCTTTGCAGCGGTATCTTTGCAGCGTTCGACAATAAGCAAAACTGCGAACTTCTATTGTGTGTTTTATTTACGTCTAATTATGAAATAAAGAAATGTTTTTGGTATAAAGCGAGTTTGTTTGTGATTGTTTTATTGGCGAGACAAATCAACGGAAATGTATTGTATCCTTTTACATATAATGTCTATGGATTAGTTAATGATTTTGTTTTTTGTTACTCAATGCGGGTATGAATGAAAACTAAGATTGGGGTAATTATCAAATAATTAGTATTTTTCAAAAAAAAATGAAATGAAGACCAGAATAATATTGCATACGATCAACATGTCTCTGTCAAGTTGGTTAGGGTTGGAAATGCATCTAAATCTCACTCCGGTTAAAGACGTAAAGCTGATGAAAGTCTGCCGGGGGAAAAAAATAAATAAGGCCATCCTTAAAAAAGTGTTTGTTTGCTGTGCTCCGACCGACCGTCTAAAAAGGCAGCGACCGTTTGTTTTTTTAAGCCTTTTCGGAATTTTTTTTTTCTTTTTTTTTTTTTCAAAAATCAAAAATTAAAAATTAAAAAAAAAATACTAAAAAATTATACGTAAAGAAATATTAATGAGGTTATCCACAGACTGCATTATCATATATTGAGATTGGAAATTATGATTTGTAAAAATGCTTAACCAGGACCACAGCAAAAAAAAAAAAGAAAAAAAAAAAACCTACCTACCTACCCACTTAAAAAATTCAGGGTCGGAGCACAGCAAACAAATAATTTTTTAAGGATGGCCTAATAATAAAGTTTTACAATTTCAGTTGATATGTTCAAGACGAAAAGGGTTTTTGGCACTGTTCACTTTGAAGTGTGATAGTTTTAGCCAATACGCACTAGTGTGATAGTTTTAGCCAATACGCACTACAAGAAAACACTTCTGAAAATGATACAATTAAAATAAAACCCTAATGATAGAGAGGACACAGCTCCCTTGTGAAGTATACCAAGGATTAGTTATATCCAGAATCCATAATTATTCGCAGTTACCAAATAAACAGCATAGCTGAACATGCATTATACCAGTTATTTGACAATTATTGAAAATTTTCAAATAATTATTTTCTTTTTTTGCAGCAAGTGGAATTCAATATACTGTGGTGAGAGCCATGGACATTAACACAAACGCCAACAAAGTTTACAAACACAACTTTTCTGACACAGAAGTTGTTGACAGAGCTATCGAGGTGAACTTTTTTTTCTATTTATTAACATCAATTCAGTGTATTAGGCAGAAATTTAAGACTTGAGTGTGCAAATCTTGCAAATATGGTGTGTAAAATAATTTGCTAACACACGCAGCAGAGTCGCTAAGAGCCAATTGGCGAGTTGGTGTCTCTGGGGCAATTTATTTTTACAGATAAAGGTGAAAGATCATCTTTCTTCTATAATTTATACCAAACATAACAATATTGAGAAAGTAAGAGTTTGGAAAATTTAATGTTCAGCAAAAAAAAAATGTTTTTTTAACCCACCCACTCCCCCAAATATTGGCCGTGATTTTTCAAAATGGCCGTGCAAAATACGGCTGCACGGTTTGCTGGCTAATACACTGCAACCCGACGATTGATTGAAAAACAATTAAGTAATGCGATAACAGTAAACTGTTGGAAGAGTGCGAAATATATCTTTGTCGTGCACTTATTTCTTATTATAGTAGAATAGAACATTTACAGTGATTTATCATGTATCACTATTTGTCTTTCATAAAATTTTACTCGCCCTTCAGTACACGATGTTCTATTTCTTAATTAACATAACCAAACTATCCTGTCAATAACGTAGGCTAAACAGGGAAATAAACATACATAATGATAAATCCCGCCTGTGTTGAACGATCTCTGGTGACCTCTTAGTTTAGGCCACACCTAGTAATTAAAAGCAAAATGAATGTACACTAAGACCTGTTTCTTTGCACAGGTGTTGACAGTGAAAGCATTTGAGAAGTTGGAGGTAGATATGATCTTGATGAGCCCACCTTGCCAACCATTCACGAGGGTCGGTAAAATGCAGGATACTCAAGACATTCGTACAAAGTCTTTTCTACATGTGCTGGAGCTGTTGACGAGGTAACAGTAGTTTACGGTCCTACATTATGCCCTACCATTTTTCATGAACCTGTTATATCTCACAGAATGAGATGGAAAATCACAGTATTTTAGGCTATCTCGATGTCTCACAATATAGTTTCATTCAACCACTGGTTTCTGTGGTAACAAGATAATTCACGAGAGATCTGGCATGCTTTTGTTTTCAATTACTTCTAGTAATATTTTTATGAAAATGAAAACCAATAGTTGAATACGCTTTTTATTACATTTTAAGAAGGTTTGTTTATAACTAAAACCAAGAATTGGGCTTTGTTGTACGTTCTCAGCCAATCACGTCAATGTCATCAACACTTTTGTTGATGTCATCACTCTGTCATCATTCTGTCATTAATAAGCATAGTCCAAACTTTGTTTTTACTCTACAAGAGACTTCTATAACCTTAGGATTGCACTTAAATATTTTAAGCATATTTTAATTTTTAGAGCATCAAAATGTCCGTCCTATATACTGGTGGAGAATGTAAAGGGGTTTGAAACATCTCAAGCACGAGAGAAGCTCCTGGAAACCCTCAAAACTAGAGGCTACCAGTATCAGGTATGTAAACTGCAGCAGTCATTTAATGGTAGAGCATCCAACTTGCATGCAGGAGTTTGTAGGTTCAATCCCCAGCCAAGTCACGCATAGACTTAATAAAAATGTAACTGGTAGTCCCCTTGCTTTATGTTCAGCATGTAAAGGTTAGTACTAGGACTGGTCGGCCAGGCATCAGTATAATATGGCTGGGAGGGGTATCATGTCGTGTGACGTGGTATTACAAGTCGACAGACTACTTTGAGAAAGATTTTAAAAGTGACATTAAATTCCTCCACACAAACAAACAAGTTTCATTTTAATAAAGTATCAAGCCCGAACACATTTTTTTTGAAATCAGAAGTTTATAGCATCATAGTAGTCGCACCATCAGACAATGAGTTTTCTCAGGGTTCACTATATTTTCCCATGTACCCCATTATATGAACATTTTTTCACCATGATTCAGTTCTATATACAGGACTGGTACCAGATTGTAAAAAGTCTGCTGTCTCTATTTACAAGGATACAGGGTCATCACACAATTCTCACAAATGCAACACATCGAGTTTCAGAAAGAAGTGCATTTGAACCTAATGTAGATTATGCATAAATATTTAGTAGGCCCAGCGGTGCCTTATTGCTATGCTTTACATTGCAGGAAATGCTTCTGACACCGTTACAGTTCGGTATTCCCAACTCGAGACTGCGATATTTCCTCATAGCAAAGAAAGCTCCGCTAACGTTTGGATTTCAAACAAGCCACGAGGTATGAAACTACCATTAAAACTGACCAAGATTCTGCTTTTTCAAAACTGTTGACGAGATGAATTTATATAAGTTTTTGTTGAAAGCTTGTTCAGCAGACGGAGCTTATGGGATGCCGAGTTGTCCGTCCGTCGTTGATTTTTTGTCTCGTTAAGACGATAGGGTCTTCATTTTTTCATCTGATCTTTACCAAAGATTGTTAATGTCAATGAAAGCTCGGACAAGTTCGAAACCAGCCAAATCGGACCAGTAACAGCGGAGTTATGGCTCTTGATTTAGTTAAAAATGCTATATTTTGCCTCGTTAAGACGATAGGGCGTTCATTTTTTATCCGATCATTACCAAACTTTACCAGATTGTTAATGTCAATGAAAGCTCGGACAAGTTCGAAAACCAGCCAGATCGGACCAGTAACAGCGGAGTTATGGCCCTTGATTTAGTTCAAAATGCTATATTTTGTCTTGTTAAGACGACAGCCAATCGCTTCATTGATGTTATAAGAGCCATATTAGCAAGTAGAGCGTCCACAGGCCCTCTTGGGTCTCTTGTTTTAATTTTATATAGTGTTAATGTCACATGTATTTAAATAAAATTTAACTTAAACTAAAACAGTTGGCTGTGGTTGAAGACTGACAACTCGAGGTATTAGTTTCACAATATTGTACAGTCAAACCTGCTGAAGAGACCGGCTCTGAGAGACCACCTGCTTTAAGACACCACCATTTCACTTCCCAGTGGTATTGTTTTAAATTAAAATGCACCTCTACTTAGAGACCATCTTTGTTTTGAGACCAATTTTGTTCCTACCTCTACGGAACTCTAAATACAGGTTTGACCGTATCTCTTAATAAAACAGAAGTTCAATATGCCCTTGTAGTAGCAACATGCCAGACCTGAAGGGATTCTCCACTTCACTATTGTCAGAGGGACCTTAATCCTTAGAATTACCCACACACTTTTAATGTGTGATAAATACTTGATTACTTCCAGATTGCCCACTGACTAAAGATACTCATGATCTTAACTTTTTAATTCTTTCACCTACAAAAAATGTAATATATTGTGTATTTATTGTTTCAGATTATTGATTCTCTACCAGACTGCCCTGATGAATGGCTTACCTTTAAAGCACAATCCAAGTCTGACATGCACTCAGTGACACAGTCTACAGGTCAACAAGGTCTAGGTCATAAATGTGTCTGTGAAGGTTACCATGGAAACCAGGATATAATTGCCTGTGCTACTAGTAATATAAAATATGACACTAAAACTGAATCTGGGTCAGCAAACAGAGATTCAGATGCTGACGACTATAATTCTTTCCCATCTAAAGCCCATAGTTGCGCTAAAAGATTAAAACTGGAAGATAAATTAGATAACGCAGGTGATCGTCCAGAAGTGAAATGCGATCAAAGAAAAGAAATAAAAGACAATACCGAAAACAATTCTAGCAGTGAACAGAACATTGATAGTAAGACTCCACAAGAACATGATAATGCAAATGATGAAATGGGCTTGACACATGTGAAATGGGACTGTCTGGAGCAATATGGACACAACATGAGGCAGGTCAGAGAAGATAGCCAGTTATCATATGGCCAATGTCTGAAAGTCCATAATTTCTTGGAGGACAAGTTTACAGATGTGGAACGATTTAAGTCATACAGAGTACCAGATAAGGATCTGAAGAGATTTGTCATCATGGATATTGTAAATCCTTGCTCAAGGAAGACAAATTGTTTTACGAAGAGGTATTTATTTTATAGTTTAATCAAATTTTCAAAGTGTAAGAAATCTTGATTAATTGATGATGACGTGTTAAAATGATGGGATTACATTGTATCCTTTTTTTATGCCCCACCACCGAATGAGATAATGTCATAACATCTTAATGATTCGAAGCCGACCAATGGCCTTCTTTTTTGTTTTTCAAAGGAACACATAGCAATAATCTTGTTTTTTTAAACTTGTGGCGTTCCATTAGTTTCACTTGCATTTGTTCAATCCTTAATATTAATTATATTAAGAATAGTAAAAAGGAAATATTTTTGCACTTTAGTAACTGTTGATTGTATTGCACCAATAATATATTTAAACCTATGGGAGAATAAGGAAACAAAGAGCTGTCAGAGAACAACGTAGCGCGACCATTTCGCTTTTTTAGAAAAAAATCTGAATATAGAAAACCTTTCTGAAAACATTATGTTTGTCGTCAATGTATTTACAATTAGTTTCCACCTTTTACAGTAATTATATAATGAATCTAAAGCATTTTATAATGTGTATAATAACAGTATCTGCATACAAGTGACAACAAAAGATAAATCTTTATCATTCCACAATCAATGCCTTTGAAGCCGTTGATAATAAAAGAGTATGAGAGTGGACCTTTGGAAACGGCCGAACACGACACATACGAAATATTGCAGTCTCGGTTTGATTGAGACTGTTCATGAACGGTAGTGAAATATGCTAGCTACCGCTCACACCCTCTAGCACCGGGTTGAGCAAAACTCAACATTCATAAAATAAATAGTACATAATTTTAACCATCCCGAAGATGGCATGCATATAGCGGTGGACATAGAGATATTTGCTTCCCCCATGTCCAGCGGCGTATGGTCCCAGTATCTAACAAAATCTATGCCCCGAAGAGCGAAATAAACAAAATGGAATTTAGTTGGGAGCAGCGGTTATGAAGTCTATGAAGTAACAGCCAAAAGACTAAATTAAAAAGCAGACAACATATCCTATGAGTGGTTAAACAATACCCAGAGCCTTTTATCGGCCGGAGTAGTGGAACCACCAAATCGAAAATTAAGTAATTCACTTTCAATGTCATTCAGAAAAACTGAAAATAAGAACGGAGACGAGCACTCACCCTGACGAACGCCGAAACAGTCAAAATCTGAACCCAAGCTGTTATGGTATTCAACCAGAGATTTAATATTTTGATATATAGACATGTTGATATCTAGAATTTTGCCTCTACCTCCAAATGTGATGAGTTTATACCAAAGATTACCCCTCGATACATAATCCAATGCCTTAAGTTTGTAAAATCTATAAAATTTGCATTCTGAGTATCAAAGAACAATCAACACAAACAATGTTTCCCCTAAAGGGGTGAACATACATTTGTTTACCATATTGACCTGAGTGAAGAACGCGTGGGGATTTGCGATGACGCACAATCAAATTGGTTCTAGTTTGTATTTGGATTGATACCCATCATTCCATCAGATTGCCTACACTCCATTTAACAAGTTTCAGATTGCCTCCAGTCCCTTTAACAAGTGTCGGATTGCCTCCAATCCCTTTAACAAGTATCAGATTGCCTCCAGTCCCTTTAACAAGTGTCGAATTGCCTCCAGTCACTTTAACAAGTGTGGGATTGCCTCCAGTCCCTTTAACAAGTATCAGATTGCCTCCAATCCCTTTAACCAGTATCAGATTGCCTCAAGTCACTTTAACAGGTATCAGATTGCCTCCAGTCCATTTAACAAGTATCAGATTGCCTCCAGTCACTTTAACAGTTATCAGATTGCCTCCAGTCACTTTAACCAGTATCAGATTGCCTCCAGACCCTTTAACCAGTATCAGATTGCCTCCAGTCACTTTAACAAGTATCAGATTGCCTCCAGTCCCTTTAACCAGTATCAGATTGCCTCCAGTCCCTTCAACCAGTATCAGATTGCCTCCTGACCCTTTAACCAGTATCAGATTGCCTCCAGTCCCTTGAACAGGTATCAGATTGCCTCCAGTCACTTTAACAAGTATCAGATTGCCTCCAGTCCCTTTAACAAGTATCAGATTGCCTCCAGTCTCTTTAACAAGTGTCAGATTGCCTCCAGTCACTTTAACAAGTGTCGGATTGCCTCCAGTCCCTTTAACAAGTATCAGATTGCCTCCAATCCCTTTAACCAGTATCAGATTGCCTCCAGTCACTTTAACAGTATCAGATTGCCTCCAGTCCCTTTAACAAGTATCAGATTGCCTCCAGTCACTTTAACAGGTATCAGATTGCCTCCAGTCACTTTAACCAGTATCAGATTGCCTCCAGTCACTTTAACAAGTATCAGATTGCCTCCAGTCCCTTTAACCAGTATCAGATTGCCTCCAGTCACTTTAACAAGTATCAGATTGCCTCCAGTTCCTTTAACAAGTATCAGATTGCCTCCAGTCCCTTTAACCAGTATCGGATTGCCTCCAGTCCCTTTAACCAGTATCAGATTGCCTCCAGTCCCTTTAACCAGTATCAGATTGCCTCCAGTTCCTTTAACCAGTATCAGATTGCCTCCAGTCCCTTTAACCAGTATCAGATTGCCTCCAGTCCCTTCAACCAGTATCAGATTGCCTCCAGTCCCTTTAACCAGAATCAGATTGCCTCCAGTCCCTTCAACCAGTATCAGATTGCCTCCAGTCCATTTAACCAGTATCAGATTGCCTCCAGTCCCTTTAACCAGTATCAGATTTACTTCCAGTCCCTTTAACATGTATCAGATTGCCTCCAATCCCCTTAACCAGTATCAGATTGCCTCCAGTCCCTTGACAGGTATCAGATTGCCTCCAGTCCATTTAACCAGTATCAGATTGCCTCCAGTCCCTTTAACCAGTATCAGATTTACTTCCAGTCCCTTTAACCAGTATCAGATTGCCTCCAATCCCCTTAACCAATATCAGATTGCCTCCAGTCCCTTGACAGGTATCAGATTGCATCCAGTCCCTTTAACCAGTATCAGATTGCATCCAGTCCCTTTAACCAGTATCAGATTGCCTCCAGTCACTTTAACCAGTATCAGATTGCCTCCAGTCCCTTGAACAGGTATCAGATTGTCTCCAGTCCCTTTAACCAGTATCAGATTGCCTCCAGTCACTTGAACAGGTATCAGATTGCCTCCAGTCCCTTGAACAGGTATCAGATTGTCTCCAGTCCCTTTAATCAGTATCAGATTGCCTCCAGTCCCTTTAACCAGTATCAGATTGCCTCCAGTCACTTGAACAGGTATCAGATTGTCTCCAGTGCATTTAACCAGTATCAGATTGCCTCCAGTCCCTTTAACCAGTATCAGATTGCCTTCAGTCACTTTAAGAAGTATCAGATTGCCTCCAGTCCCTTTAACCAGTATCAGATTGCCTCCAGTCCCTGCCTCCAGTCCCTTTAACCAGTATCAGATTGCCTCCAGTCCCTTTAACCAGTATCAGATTGTCTCCAGTCCCTTGAACAGGTATCAGATTGTCTCCAGTCCCTTTAATCAGTATCAGATTGCCTCCAATCGCTTGAACAGGTATCAGATTGCCTCCAGTCCCTTGAACAGGTATCAGATGCCTCCAGTCCCTTTAACCAGTACAGGTAACCTGTAAATAATAGGAGAACAGGCATAATGTATGAATTGATCCATCCACCATTTACATTCTAGCATGGACCCTTAACATGCAACTGTGCAGGAAAAGCTGGAACTGGTATTGACATGAAGTTGAATTGAATATTGTTTAACAGCTCAGAAACAACATCATATGTTATTTAGAGTCACCCCAGGGACAGTGAAAGGATACATAGGAATCCGGAAATCTGCCTACAGTCTTGCCCAAAAACACACTGATAAAACTCAGCGGTACTGGTGAGGCATAAACCAAAGAAATGATAGGAACTACCTATAGTTTCTGGCATTTGTAGCATGAATGGTGGTAGCTTCATTTTTGTTTGTTTTCAGATATGGTCACTACATGGAGGGTGCTGGATCTGTTGTCCAGATGACAAGAGATATAACGGTCAGGAGAATATAATTAACCTTTCAACTTCCTTTCTTTCTTGTTTTGTTTACTACATAAAGTAGGCTGTTAAAACTGGCATAAAAATGGCATATTGTCCAGGAAGTAATCCGACTGTTGGTTGTAAGGTGTCCATTTCAGCAAATTAATTCAAATTAATCTCAAATATTTTGGAACAGTTCCAATGCTTAAATTCAAAAATTCTATTTGCGAAAACAGTAGGGGTTGCGTAGTAGGGGTTGCGTTTCAGGCCTGCTTCAAGATAATACTTTATTGTGTAGACAAGTTTTTCATTAATAACAACAGCTTTTTTTTTGTGTTAGAAAATGTATAATACATGTATTTCGATCTTGCTGTGCATTTCAAAATAGAAAGTTTTCAAAAAAGATTGCCTTGAATTTTGTAGGCTGTAGAGCGTGCTGTGAAGTTTAAGCAGTTGGCTGTGGAGACTAAGAACAGAGACGCCTGGGGTGACGCTGAGTTGGACATCATTCGGGGTCTGCAGCTGAGATATTTCACTCCGAGGGAGATCGCAAATATTCTCTGCTTCCCAAAATCCTACGGTAATAAGATTGAAATTAATAAAGCAATTAATAAGGCGTGTCCCATCGTGTAACAATTTTTTGTCTCGTTCCGTCGCATAACAATTTTTTCTTGCTTGCATTCCTCAAAGTTTTAAATGGGTTGTTCCCAAACTTCATTTACAATTAAAGTAACACAAGCGCCAAATTTCGCTATAAACCCGTTCTTCCAAACTCTACCCATGTGTTGAGGTGACAAAATGATGCATATATGCTAATTAAAATTGTACATGTATCCACGGGTTCATAAAATATCAGACATGAATATGTGTGAAATGAACTTAGAGTTGGTAACTTTTTATTGAAGCTTGAAGCAATAACAATAAGCGCTATTTTTGGCTGGCCGTTTTTCATGTTTATATTGTATTTCTAGAGGTAGGATTTGCAATTATATGTTAGTTTTATATATACCTTATCGTTCGTCGAATTTGAAGCGGTGTGCATATGTTGTAAAATTAGCATGCTGTTGGCGGGTGAGTGACTTTAACAACTGATGAACTTATGTCCCTCTACATCACACAGTGTTGATTGCCTAATTTATTACAGAATTATGTCCCTTTGTTTGACTTAGAATTTAAGCAGGGGTAATCATCACCTTCAGTGATAGTTTCAGGTTTTGTTTCCGTTCAATAACTTTAGTTAAGAATGAGATATTGGCATGGAACTTTCTGGATAGGAGAGGAAGCTCGGGGTTGCATTTGGGGTCACTGGGGTCAAGCTCATTGTTACTAAAAATAGAAAAGGGGTTTCTGTTCAATAAATTCAGGTAGGAATGAGATATTGGCATGAAACTTTCTGGATAGGTAGCTTATATAAAGAGGAAGCTTAGGGATTGCATTTGGGGTCACTGGGTTCAAGGTCAAGGTCACTTACTAAAAGTAGAAAAAAAAGTTTCCGTTCAATAACTTCAGTTAGGAATGAAATATTGGCATGAAACTTTCTGGATAGGCAGCTTAAATAAAAAGCAAGCTTGGAATTGCATTTGGGGTCAATGGGTCAAGGTCACTGTTACTAAAAATAGAAAATGGTTTCCTTTCAAAAACTTCAGTTAAAATGAGATATTTGCTTAAAATTTTATGGATAGGTAGCTTATATGAAAAGGAAGCTTGGGGTCACTGGATTCACGGTCAATGTCACTGGTACTTAAAACAGAAAAACGATTTCCATTCAATAACTTCAGTTAGGAATGAGATATTGTCGAAAACTTGCTATATATATAGGTAGCTTATATAAAAAGCAAGCTTGGGATTGCTTGGCAAGCAGACTAGTGGACTTTTTGTGGCGGTCCAAGGTCACTGTTACTAAAAATAGAAAAACAGTTTCCGCTCAATAACTTCAGTTAGGAATGAGATATTGGCATGGAACTTTATTGTTAGGTAGCTTATATGAAAAAGAAGCTTGGGATTGCATTTGACTCACTGGGGTCAAGGTCACTGTTACTAAAAATTGAAAAACAGTTTCAGAATATTTTCAGAATTAGCCCCCTTGAAGATTTTCATGATATTATATGTTGTAAAGAAACTGAAATCTGTTGTGAACATCTTGCATACACTATTCAAATGACATCTTTCACATTGTGGAAAACATGGCTTTAATGCCAACAGGCATTTATCTTATTACTTGCATTCCTCAAACAGTTTTGAATGGGTTGTTCCCAAACTTCATATACACATAACAACTGATGACTTTATTTCCATGTACATCTCCCATTGTTGATTGCCTAATTTATTACAGAATAATGGCCCTTTGTTTGACTTAGAATTTAAACGAGGGTATTCATCACCTTCAATGATAGTTCTGGTTGATACAACAGAATTTTGCATTGAAAATGCCCTATCAAAAACAACTTTCACATGTAAATTATTTATTTCTCAACTTGTTTTAAAAAGTATGGTATTTTTATTTACAGCTAAAAATGTTTGTTTCACTGATGTTCAACTGATTTAGATATTAGTATAATTGTGTCTTAAAAGTCCAAATAACCTTTGGCTGAAACAAGCACCCCAACAATAGCAATGAATATAATACACTGGCCATGTAGGCTTAAATACTAACCATGTAGATTTATTATACTATATCGGCAATACTGTTTGATTTTAGGGTTTCCAGAAGGCCTTACCAATAGACAACTATACATGCTGCTTGGCAACAGTCTCAATGTCCACATGGTGTCTGTACTGATCAAAGTGATGACTCTAGGTGATACAGTTGTGAAGCGGTCATGACTCTAGGTGATACAGATGTAAAGCAAGGTCATGACTCTAGGTGATGCAGATGTGAAGCAAGGTCATGGCTCTAGTGCATACGGATGTGAAGCAAAGTGATGACTCTAGGTGATACAGTTGTGAAGCGGTCATGACTCTAGGTGATGCAGATGTGAAGCAGTAATGACCCTAAGTGATACGGCTGGAAGCAAGGTCATGACTCTAGGTGATACAGATGTAAAGCAAGGTCATGACTCTAGGTGATGCAGATGTGAAGCAAGGTCATGGCTCTAGGGCATACGGATGTGAAGCAAAGTCATGACTCTAGGTGATACGGATGTAAAGTAAGGTCATGACTTACATTACAGATGTGAAGCAAGGTCACGAGTATAGGTGATTCAGATGTGAAGCAATAATGACTCTAGGTGAAACAGATGTGAAGCAGTCATGTCTCTAGGTGATAGGGATGTAAAGCAAGGCCATGACTCTAGTGCATATGGATGTGAAGCAAGGTCATGACTCTAGGTGATGCAGATGTGAAGCAAAGTCACGACTCTAGGGCATATGGATGTATACCTCAGTCCTAAGTCTAGGTCATGCAGATACGCAGAAAAGTCATGGCCTTATGATACTAATGTATAGCAAAGGCATGTGCAATGGCATGGCTTTAGTCGAACAAGTATGAAGCAAGCATTCCAATATCGGCCGTATACCACTACTGTTGAGGGAATAAAATGATTGTTGATGCAGTCTAAACAGTCCAATCTGTCAGAAAAGCTAGCACCTAGACAGCCACTAGTAAATTAAAATAATTGACTGATGATGCAGTTCAAATCATATTGTAGTATGTGCCATAGAGCCATGATTCTTTGGGTTAGAATAGGTAGGACCCAGTACCCACCCCAATAAAAATACCACATGTGCATGCATAAAAATCACTAAAGAGAAGAATATCACACCAATTTAGGCATTTTTGTACGACTGTACATGTTTCAGCAGACATCTTTTTCTTGAATGTTTACCTTTCGAAATATCTTGCTCTATGTCTTCCATATGGGGTCGATCCTGATACCTACCTATTCTATAAAGGATCACATTGTAGGTACAAATGTTGTCCACTATATAAATAATTATTGTGAACTCTTGAAAAAAATAAAATAATTGATTGATGCAGTCCAAAATTGCAAGACCCAGACAGTCAGTGTTGATGAAATAAAACAATACTAAACAGTGGTTGGGGTTGGTGGGGGATAGTCCATTTCCTAAACAAGCAGAGAGCCCTAGACAGTCACTCTCTAGGAAATAATACTTGCACAGATTGGGGTTGAGGTGGGGTGGATAGTTTAATCAGCCTACAGCTTAACCAAGCTCATAAATGGTCATAACAAGTGTTCCGTTTCACCCTTTTAGTTAAACCGATATCTTCAGTTGCATTATTGTATCTGTATCATTTGTTTTATTAAAGTTATAAAATATAATGATCATTGTTTTCTTTGCTAGCTTCACATGAACCTAACACAACATGAAAGGGTTACATGGCGCCAAGAGATGAACACTCTCCACACTTAATTTAATTTAAAAAAGTTTAATTGGGCATTAACCCGTAACACTTGCAGAACTGCAGAGTAAAAGTCAATTCTGTTCCGAACACGCTGTTTATGCTGGAGCCTTGGTGGTCGTCCCATTTTCCCATCACGCATATGGCAACCCAAAACCACTTGGGGTCATAACATCTGACATTTATGTGGACGACAAAAGATGCGACGGATAGGCAGTCGCCTTATTCTTTACCAAGAAACACTAGATCTAGTTGGAAAATAGAGAAACAAATAAAATAGTCATATATCAAAGCTGTTTATTTGGTATTTACAGTCAACAATAACAACTGCCTTTGTTCAAATGCAAATAAAATATCAATACAATAAATATCATAAATATTGTGTTAAAACTTAGATAATGACATCACATTTGTAGAAATTCACAATTGCAATTGTGTACTCGACTATATGGATACAGTATACACTAGTGCTGTTCCGATTTATCAATTTCATCGAGCATCGATCATTTAAGACTTTTTTTCGATTATAAATTTTCATGATCGAGTTCACTCGGTTGTTGCAAAATTAAAACGTGTCATTCTCTTTTACTAAAATGTACAAGTGAATGAAATGTTTTAATTTTGCAATAAGTAATCATATATCTCTAAAGGGGTATCACAATTTATACCTAAATGCTTGGTTTCATTCAATTGCTTAATGACCAGAATATACTTGAAATGTGTTACTTTTCTTCATTATAGTCGGAGAAAAGCTTACACTGTTTAGCTCAGCCCTGTTTAATCAATTAATGATCGATCATTGGTTGGTTGAAAATTCTGATGATCGATTATGAATTTTCAACCGATTCTCGACACTAGTATACACATTGTAAACTGCACTGACAACAGTACATACTGCTGTATTGCAAAAAATAGCTGTTCTTAAATAAATGGAATTGATTTATTTTGTATTCCTATGGGTTCTATGGCACCACAACACTATATAAACGAGTTATATTGCGCCAAGATTTCTTGATCCAAGCATCATTTACATAGAGATAAAAAATATGAGGCATGGATTCAGAAACTTCACAACCGCTGGAGAAACAGTTACTCCAACTGGTAAACCTCTAAAGGTCGCCACGTACGATAATGCAAAGGTAAGTCAGTGGTCCCAATTCATGGTCCCTGTGACTTGAATGCCTCAGACTTACACGGAGGCAGCTCTACTGGCTCACATGGTTCTTGTTATCGAGTAGTATAGTTTGTGTATTTTGACAATCTGATGCAAAGTATCAGCTGTAAAGCAGTATTACAGAAGAATTACTTCACTTGATGTTCACCACTTCGTTTTTATCACCAAAATGTTGTCCTCGACCTAATGACTGAACTGGACATAGAAATGGCACGACTTGTACCACACCATTTATCACATACTGGCAGAATTGGAGTGTAATAAAGCCATGATATATTCATTATATTACTAGTGAAATAAATATACAAATGAAGGCCGCATCATCGTTCGGTCTTTCGTTCAGCTCAGAGTACATCAGATGATCGGAATTGTCTCCTGATTTCCGTAACCTCCAAAATACCGGATTATGTAAATTGAAGGGGTAGTTCCATTGTTCAGCATCATACGGATAAGACCGAGTCAACATACGACGTCTTTGTATTATAACAACGTTCTATATATGTAATATAGGCAGCTACACTAATAAATGCTGCTTTTCTTGGAGTGATGTGATAAACAGAATCTCACATTCGTTTCTATTTAATATTGGATTTACTTGTTAACTTATAAACTTGTTGGGTACAATTAATATGATGCTTGGCACAGCCTCACATCATATAATTTTATCCACCTCGTTTAATAAATATAATAGTAAAAAGAAACACTCATTAAGATCCTCTATATCTGTTGTTGATACATACAACCATTAAATTTCATCACACAGGCAGTTGTGGACAAGAAACAAAAATAGTACCACCTTGAAAATGAAACTATGACTACGGTATGCACAATCTTATTGAAAGAAACCTTCATACCAAGTTTGGTGAAAATCTGTTATCACTTCACTATCTTAAATTGCCTGATTTCAACACGATAATCTGCAGCCGGACATTGTATACCCTGATCAGCCTGCGAGTTACAGGCCGATCCGAGTTTACAATGGATGCAAAGGCTATTATAGTCGTGCTTAGCAGGTTAAAGGTTAACAAACCATCAAATCAAATCTGCTGAAGTCTGGAAGTCTCTTTTTTAATTCATTCAGGGGTTGTTACGTGTTAATGATTTTGATAATTGTCAAACTTGTCAGACATCTTGTTGAAACAAACGATCAAATCAAATTTGGTGAAAACCAAAGAAAATTTACTAAAGTTATTGCATCCACAAGCGGAAATTTGCCTATTTTTCAATGGCAATAACTTTGAAAACCAGGCGTCAATTTTGCTCATGGTCAAACCTGTCGGAGATTTTCTTGCAGCAAACCTTCAGATCAAAGTTGGTGACAATCAGAACCCGTTTACTCAAGTTTTCATGTCCACAACCAGATATGAACTTCTTTTTCAAAAATCAAGGGCAATAAATTATAACTCCAGAAAACAAGTGTCAATTTTGCATATTGTCAATTTGTCCGAGAACTTTTTGAAACAAAATCAAATTTGGTGAAACCGAAACACGTGTACTTAAGTTAACGAACAACGGTCAGCGCGCCATCCATTAAGCTTTCGTGGCCTTCGGCCATTTTAGCTAAACATTTGTTAAAATAAACCAAATTAATGTGTACCAATGATATAATGTTACTCCAATATGGAGAGGCAATGTATTTCAGATAAGCCCCACTTTTTAAGGCCAATGCTAAAAATAAGTTTATGAAGAATAAAGCTGTAACATTTATATTGCTATACCCCCACACCAAGACACTTTTATGAAAACCCTAGAAGAAATGAGACGCGGACTTAAAAAACAGCTTACAATTCCCCATCTGGAAATGTTTTAATATACATTTTTTCAGTCACTGGTCTGAAACTGAATTTTGCCTTAACTGGAATCTTTATTTCAAAAATCAAAACTTTCTATATAAAGTATTACAAAATGCTGTCAAGTTAGATAACTTTCTTTTACTGCCAATATACAGTACCTGCTGACTTTTGATATTGTTGTCAACTATATCTGAATTCTGTATAATACTCCTACATGCATGCACATTCTTTCAAAAAGTTTGACATAAATTGAAAAATGATACATTGTAAACAAACAAACAAAAGACTGGTCCATCACAACATCCCTGCCAGATACAACATGACATATATTAAGTAACAACAGGTGGAGAGGGGTTATGTCCCATTAAAAATGTAAGATCTTACTGGGGCCAGCGACATTTGATAAATGGAATTCTCTACAGAGGACTGGATTAAAGTCGACATAATGTTTGTAAAGTAAAAATATTTTTCATTTACAAAGTTGTGGATATGTCTTTCTTGCATACCAGATACGGGATTCTGCGTTTTACATGGGGGCTGGAAAGTCATCTTTACGGGAAAAGATAAAAGTTTATCTTTATGGGTAAAGATAAGAGTCATGCGAATCAATAATCGCGTCAATAACGTGAACAGATGAATGATGTCATTGTGCGAAAAACAACATGTAAAACGTTACTTATTGGCAACATCAACCCACAAAATGTCAATGATATGCAAGAAAAAGAATCTGTCGTGGGTATTCGGTTCAGATAGGGAATTCCAACCCTCGGTATAAGTGTTTTAATCGGAACCTCAGCAGAGCCTCGGATCCGATAAAAAACAAACCTCTGGTTGGAATTCCCTATCTTTACCGGATACCCATGAAAGACTCGTATAACACATAGCACAGATCCTCATAAAGACTGAAACATGTTGGTAATCATCATTCCATCTCCTACTGAACGTTTTGATTTCATGCACATGCATTTTATTAATAACGGTTACATTTCAACTAAAACAACAATTACTGGTAGATATGGTACAAACACTGACTTGTTACATTTTTAAACCATAACTTCAGACCTGACAAAGATGGTTGAAGTTAATTGGATTTCAAGATGTATAAGCAACAAAAGGGTTTATGGCACCCAGATCATTCTAGATCATGCCTCCATTTATATGGAAACAAAATGGAACTAGAACCTTCAAACTTACAGAATGTTTTAGCACATATTAGGCCATATTAGGTCTATTTTTTTGTGGTCGAGGCAGACCACCCCGTTTTCCTGGGTAGAACCAGTACTGTATGCCTCCCGCCCTCTGTAAGAATCAACACTTTCTCACTTGACACGTCAAGCTCCTAGTGGGATTCGAACGCAGCAGTGAGAAGTGAGTAGGTTTAAGGCGCATCAGTAAAAACACTCTTTTTTTAAATTGCCCAACCTATCTCTCATATTTAAATAATAAACTTTTTTGAATAAAATACATTCCAACGTTATGACTTTTAAACGCGACAGTTGAAAATCCACACAATGGCTCATATGGTGAACATGCCACACCTGTGTGTATTCCACCGTACAAAACTTGTTTGAATTTTTTTTTAAATACTGCAACTGTTTATAGCCCTGCTATATGGTAATCGCAAGTCTTAAAACACAAATATATACAGCACTTCCAGCATTATAAAAATATCATATCATAAAAACACCGGTCAATATTTGTAATCCATGAATGTTCAGTTTATTGAACCACACATATTGCACCATACAATATCACCAAACCGAGAGCTCAACGAAATACTATTGTATCCTGTACTTTATTTATATATAGGTACAATAGTTCTGTGTTCACCCCTAGATTTATACATATTCAATATAGAATCAATTCATTTCTGAAATATATGGTTGTGAAAACGGTTAACTTGCAAATGACTACTTTAGATTAGTTTAAACATATTTATTTTACATCGATTGCAAAACAAGTTATTGCAACTTAGATTAATCACTCTCAATCGCTTCCCGGGTAAAACTAGTACTAAGCAATGTGGATTAATTATCTTGCTCAAGAATAAATAACATGGCCGCAGCAAGGATCGAACCCGTGACCTCTCGATCTGGAGTTCGGCATTCTACCACAAACAGAACTTAAAATTTACATTTTCAACAATTCACTAAAAAATATTTTTCAAAAATGTTAATAAAATTCCTATCTGTTATGGTATCAGTTTCTTTGTCAAATATTCGAGCATTGGCAATGTTTTTGTTAAAGGATTTACTGATGTGTAAAAAATGGCAATAACTTTATGAAGTATTAAGCAATTATTACAAAATATACAGTATATAGGATCTCTCGATCTCTCGAGATCCTAAATGGCCTGTATTACAATAATAAATTGAATGTAAACATGTATGTTTTTGATAAATATAATATTGACAAACCTGAATGAATCGTCACAAAAATAATTTCAAATGGTCCCCTAAAAACAAGGACTAGGAAATACTTTTTGATTCAGAAGAATATGTGCAACTGTGACAAAGAAGAAAGCATGGACCTTTACACCATGTCAGCATGTTTGCACATCACACCTGGCTTGTCCATTGCATTCATTATAAAGTCTTGTGCAATAGCCAATTTCTTAAAGGAACTAACCTGCCAAATGACAAAATTACACTATAAAACCGTTTATCAAAACTCTATCCAGGTGTTTAGGTCATACAATAGTGGATATGAGCTGATTAAAAGTACAGGTTTATTCATGGGTTCTTAAAAATACCTATAACTGAATATGCGTAAACTGAATTGCGAGATGGCAACTCTTAATTCGACGCCCCAATTTTGGGGTTTGGCTTGGCAGGTTAAAGCCATTTATACCGTGTGTATGGAGTGTAAGCCCAAAATTCAATTTGAAAACATCTGCATTTTAAACAAACACTTTAAAGAAATTACCAAAGCAGCCCATATTTGGCTTTCATACATCTACAATTGTCTAGGAATGTTGATTTAACATGTATTTAGTTAAACTAAGGAAAGAAAGAAGATCGTTGGTCAACTTGCGTACATAAGTTCATCACATCAACTTTCTAGTTAGCTGACAATATAAACACATCTAAATGCTTCAAGGCAATCAGCTCTTTAATAAAGAGTGCCTGAACATTCGAAAAAATTAGTGTTTTCATGGTAGCGGATGTGAGAGACTATTGATCAGTTTGATTAATATTTGTTCCCCTGTGTCGCTGGAAGCTTACTTTGATCAAACATAAAATTCCTGGTCCCAGAGAAGCTTGTCCTCTTAAAAATTCTGAATCCTATAAAAGCTTGTTTATCATCAAACACTTTCTTGTGCTTCTGGTGGGGAGCCAGATCTGTTCCATACTGCTTACAGTGGTATCAGGGGTATTATCCGTTTTATTTGGCGATGCTTTTTTAGGTTCGGGACAACAAGTGGAAGGGTAACAGTTTTTCTCTGGGCCACACGCTAACATACAGTCTCGTGACGCATCTGTTTCCTGCAATATATTCATAAACCATACAGAAAGAGAAAACAGATTATGAGGGTATTTTTACTAATTGCTTCTGTCTAGATGATTTAAGTTACCATACTTTTCAATTCATGACGACATCATTGGCCAAATTATATAGATGTATTGTGTTTAAAATTCAAGCCATTCACCAGTTTACCAATGTATAGTGTTTTTAACATAAGCCACTCGCCAACCAGTAACAAAATAAATACATTTTGCCAGACCGGTTTGATCATTTCTTGGCTTACCAAAATTTTAATGATGGAAACACGAAGCAATATGCACAGTATGGCTCTGTAGATCTTTGTAATGTGCACTTCGAAACAAGAAATCCGTGGATTTACATGTCTCGCCTAATGGGGGCTGGACTTAAAAATGTCAATGGTGCTTAAATGAAAGTTTGTAAAAATTTTAGTAACTAAAAACAAGGGAGTTTGCCGTTTGCTTTTGCTGAGATGACATCTAAGTGCATTTGTTTAAAAACAAAATGCCATTCTATTAAAAACAAGAGGCCCAAGAGGGCCTGTGGATGCTCTATTGCCTAAAACGTCTCTTATATCAAGGGTTGTCGACAAAAAATTCCCATCATTATTTTTTTTAAAACATCGCAATAACAACTGGGATAGGATGGCCTTAGATCGCTCACCTGGTAATCATGGGCAATAAGTCTGCTGTGTCTAGTCTGGCATGGGTATTTTTTAATTTGTCCCACTTCTTCTATGAATGAAATTTCATAGAATTGGTGGTGGGGGGTTATATTAACATTCTAAACAAATATGGTAAAGATCAGATAAAACATGAAGTAACTACAGATTTAACAAAGGAAAATACAATAAAGCATTTTTCAACAAATCAAGGGCCATAACCTGTCGTTACCAACAATATCTAGCTGGTTTCGAACTTGTCCAAAATTTAATTGATATTCCACGCTTTGCACAACTAGACATCATACTGAGGCTTCCTGCCCAATTTTGTAGAAATCCAACAAGCCGTTTAGGAGGAGTAGCGCCGACAAAGAAATTTAAAGTAACAAGAGGTCAATGACCTTGAAGCTCTACTGATTGAAGTTGATTTCAGGAAGAAGTGACTACAAACTTGTTTTTTGAAAATTTGTTTTTAGCCGTGGCGGCCATCTTGAATTTCTGGCCGATCTGAAATTTTGCTAGGATCAATTAAACATCAAGAGCAACAGACCTGTGAAGTTTCATGAAAATCCGTCAAGTAGTTTCAGAGGAGTAGTCGCAACAAGTTTTCATTATATAACTCTATGTAAACAAAGATGGCCGCTGACAGCCATGTTTAACATCGAATCAAAACGATTTTTGACAAGGATCAACATCATGTCATGCTGATCATTTTAGAAAAAGTTCAATATCAATATCACTTATAGTTTTCAAGAAGTAGTCGCTACAAACTTGTATTTTGAAAATCTATTTTTAGCCATGGCGGACATCTTGTATTTCCGGCTGACCTGAAATTTTGCTAGGATCAATTAGACATCAAGAGCAACATTCGTGTGAAGTTTCTTGAAAATCCGTAAAGTAGTTTCAGAGGAGTAGTCACTACAAGTTTTCATAATATAACTCTATGTAAACAAAGATGGCCACTGGCAGCCATGTTTAATGTCCAATCAAAATAATGTTCGACTCGGAAAATCATCATGTCATGCTGATCATTTTAGAAAAAGTCCCATATCAATATCTCTTATAGTTTTCAAGAAGAATTCGCTACAAACTTATTTTTTAAAAATCTATTTTTAGCCGTGGCGGCCATCTTGAATTTCCGGCCGACCTGAAATTTTGCTAGGATCAATTAGACATAAAGAGCAACATTCCTGTTAAGTTTCATGAAAATCTGTCAAGTGCATAGTTTGTGAAAAAGTGACCTAAACGCAAAAGTTGAACCTAAAAATTATTAAGTTATCTGCCCTTTGCTTGAAGGTTCAAGGTCACTTCCATATTTGTTTTGTCACGTTGCGATGTACCACCCAAGATACAACTGTAAGCAAAGTTTGAAAGGTCTAGGGCATATAGTTTGTGAGAAAATGACCTAAACGCAAAACTTGAATGTTGACGCCGCCACCGCCGGAAAAGCAACACCTATGTCTCTTTTTTCTTCGAAAAGGCGAGACAAAAATGAAAACAAATACAAATGAGTTTCATGGTGAAAAGGGTGACTATACCAGGTCACTTTTTGATCACATACATGACTATAGACGTAAACAAAAGCCTCGATTCACATAGGTTTTTTATAATTTCTTTTTATATATACTGAACAGATTTTGATCAAGTAAAGCACACATACCTCTACTTAGCAAGCCTTTCCTCCGCCGCTAAAGACAAAGTGACTATGCCTTCACTTTCTGAGATTACCCCAATCAACCTTTCCAAAATGACCGAAATGATCCAGTCACAACAATTTTGAAAATTTGAAGGGTGTTATCTCAGAAAGTGCAGGAACAATTACTTTGTCATTATCCGCGGAGTAACGGGCCCTCCCAGTAGAAGTATGTGCAGATTTTTTATCAAAATCCGTTAAGTATTCACAAAGTAATGATAACCCTATTACTGAATCAAAGCTTTTGTAAGCCATCAGCCATGTATGTGATAAACCAAGTCCCGTGGTATAGCCACCCTGGGAATTTCTGATGCACAAACATAACAAGAGCATAAACAATTATCAATTCGACTATACCCCATTTTGTGAGTATAAAAATAATTGTCAACTGACCTCTGAGAATTCTGGCTGAATGGTGGTGGAATGTATGCCTTCATTATGGAAGAGATCTTTAATACGCCTTGCAAGGGTCATATATTCCTGCAGATTATGACAGCGTATGTGAGCAGACGCAATCACACGATCTCCAGCAAGCTGCCATACGTGGAACTCATGTACAGCTTGAATGCCTTTTATCTGGGAAAACAGAAAACATAGTATTTAAATTTTGTTGTGATGTGGTTGTTAAATGCTCCTTTAAGTCATTTTTTATAAAGGTTGATTTTTTGGTGGTTGAGGCAGATCACCCATTTTTCCTGGGTAGAACCAGTACTGTATACCTTCCACCGTCCGTAAGAACTTCGTTTTGAACATCCCATTATACTGGGACAGGTGAACTACAAGGGAATAAAGCAAACAATATTGTCTCACTGTAAATTAGTTTGTATGTTGTCTATCCACAGACAAATATCAGTAACTGGGGTTTTAAATATGTATAGGGGAAACTGAAATTGTAAAATTGTAACTATAACCTTAAAACTAATATTGTCTCCCGTATGGTGGACTACCTTGTGTGTTATCTAACCATGAATATAGACAAGTTATTTAGATTACATTTTTTTTACCTAGAATTATTTTTGCTTCATAGTGGATTAGCTTGTATGGTGTCAAACCACAGACGAATCTAATAAGAGTAATGTGGGTTTTAAATTACTACTAACATAAGTGGAGTGCGTGGTCCAGTGGTAGAGCGCTGAACTCCAGATCGAGAGGTCGTGGGTTCGATCCTCGCCGGGGCCACGTTATTTATCCTTGAGCAAGATAATTAATCCACATTGCTTAGTACTGGTTCTACCCAGAAGCCATCGAAAGTGATTAATCTAAGTTGCAAGAACTTGTTCCGCAACTGATGTAAAATAAATATGTTTAAACTAAACACCTCTCACCAGTAGGTAACCACAAACTTCTTATTCTTTTAGTAAAGTTTGGCTGTGTCTCTTGATTTCACAGAAGGTTGAATTTAGGTTTTAAAATCAGATCAACTTGGCATCATAAGGAAGGTACCAGCGAAGTTTCGTGAAATTCCTTTCAACCATTAGCGTTTAATGATTACTAAACAATAAATGTCACAGAAAGTGACAAACGCCCCTAAACTGTTTTACTCATTGACCTTTGACCTCGAAGTATGGATTCATGCACACGACATAGCTTCTCATTGTGGTGAACGATTGTGTGAAGTTTTATGGAAATCCCTTCAATACTTTCAAAGTTGGCTGAGACATGATTGTTTCAGAAGAATCAACAGACAGACAAACTGACGATGTATTTACTACATGCCCCCTCCCTTCGGGTGGCATAAAAAGTTGTATGAAGATATCTTAAACAAGCCATGCTCCAGATTAGTTTTTTGTTGAAAAAAAACCACAAAAATGATTATTTGGCTTCCATGGAAATACATCTTATATGGATATTAGAAAGTTCTATACATATCAAAAATCACCACTAGCTTGGTATGTGGAGCATAAAGATACCTTGAGTTGCTTTGAAGATATGCTCTGGAAATATACAGTCTAAAGAATAGTACAACTTACAAAATAATTACAGGTTAATACATGGTGGAGCAGTGCCTTTCAGTGATAATAGCCCCCTGAAAAATTATAATGGCCCGAGCCCCATCATAGTACTTCAGGGCTATTATCACCAAAAGGCACTGCTCAGCGATGGATTTACCTTTTTATTACATGTCTACCTAAATATAAACTAAATTCAAGGGGGTGTTTGACTGGCCTGATGTTATTAAACCTTTAAGAGATCTTAAGAACGTTCATATTCACATAATCCTCTCGAGTAGTGCTATCTACAGATGAAAGTTTGCTGCACAATAAAAATGATCAAGAACAACTCTTTTTAGAAAATGGTTGTCAAGTTGTATCGTTAGACTGAAAATAACATAAATAAGAAAATGAGTCGTAGTTTATTGAGATCGGTTACATATTTTAGAAGTTAAGGACAGTTAAGATTTGTAATTTTACCATGTCGAGTCTATGATGATGTAGGTATTAACGTTGGTGACGTCACTCACGGCAGGGGTATTATCATTATCGCTTTCTGACCCTGCTGTGCGAGGGCCGAAATGCGATGAGTCAAGAGACTACACAATACAAAATGTTTAAAAGCAAATGTGTTACTATATTTATGTAGGCATGTATTAATACTAGAATAATGTACTTACTGTTAACATTTTTTCCTTAATATCTTTAACCCGTATATGTGTAGGAACAGTCTGCATTAATATCAGCGATGCTTCTTTAACTGGAAAAAAATATATAATCATGGTCCTTCATGTTAACTGATGGTGAAGATACAAATAACACCTACATGTACTTCACACAAAAATTAATGCAAGATGCCAGACATGTATTGTTCCAGTTCAAATGTCGGAATATACAGGCAACACATACATCAGGGTTGAATATTTTATTTTATATGTCATTGCCATTGTATAGGGTGCAGGCAATAGAAACAGTCAAAACTTCATAAAGCAATGAAATAAGACGAAATTTTATAAATTTAATTCCGACTCTATATTTCAATAAAAAATATTTGGCTAACATACAGTTGATGACAACAACTTCAAGCCAATGTCGTCTAAGTCTACTCTCAAACCAGAAAAATGTCTTTTCCAAGCAATTATATTATACGATCAATTTTATGGACAAGGGCAATTTGAAGGAAGTTGGTCCAAATTTGGGTGTTCTTCAAGACTTCTACAATGAGCTATATACTTACATATTGGTATGGTGGTGGAGAGGATGATACAAACCATGATGATACTGGAATAGAAACAAATTAACATCACACACAGAACGCTAGAGCATGTATATATTCTTGGGATATTTTTTCTCTATTACTTCAATACAATGTCTCTCTTCCATACAAAACCCAGGGATTACTCATTATTTATTTTATAACAAGAGGTCAATGACCTTGAAGCTCTACTGATAGATTTTTGATAGCCAGATCAGCATTCCTGTGAAGTTTCATGAAAATCTGTCAAGTAGTTTCGGAGGAGTAGTCGCTACAAGTTTCATTATATAACTCTATGTAAACAAAGATGGCCGCTGGCGGCCATGTTTAAAGTCAAATCAAAATAATTTTTGACAAGGATCAACAACATGTCATACTGATCATTTTAGAAAAAGTCCCATATCAATATCACTTATAGTATTCAAGAAGTAGTCGCTACAAACTTGTATTTTGAAAATCTATTTTTAGCCATGGCGGCCATCTTGAATTTCCGGCAGACCTAAAGTTTTGCTAGGATCAATTTACCATCAAGAGCAACATTCGTGTGAAGTTTCATGAAAACCCGTCAAGTAGTTTCAGAGGAGTAGTCGCTACAAGTTTTCATTATATAACTCTATGTAAACAAAGATGGCCGCTTGAAGCCATGTTTAACGTTGAATCAAAATAATTTTCGACAAGGATCAACATCATGTCATACTGATCATTTTAGAAAAAGAAGCATTTCAATATCACTTAGAGTTTTCAAGAAGTAGTCGCTACAAACTTGTTTTTTGAAAAATTTTAGCCGTGGCAGCCATCATGAGTTCCCGGCCGACCTGAAATTTTGCTAGGATCAATTAGACATCAAGAGCAACATTCCTGTGAAGTTCCATGAAAATCCGTCAAGTAGTTTCAGAGGAGTTTCAGAGGAGTAGTCGCTACAAGTTTTTACTAAATAGCTCTATGTAAACAAAGATGGCCGGGCAGCCATGTTTAACGTCGAGTCAAAATGATTTTCGGCAAGGACCAACATCATGTCATGCTGATCATGTCAGAAAAAGTCCCATATCAATATCACTTAGAGTTTTCAAGACGTAGTCGCTACAAACTTCTTTTTTTTTAATCTATTTTTAGATTTGGCGGCCATCTTGGATTTCACATCAACATGAATATTTGCTAGACTTCATGGGCAACATTTCTGTACAGTTTCATGAGAATCCATTTAGTAGTTTCAGAGGGGTAGTCGCTCCAAAAAAAGTTTACGGACAGACAGACGGACATTCTAACAATTATAGTCTTAAGTGGATAATTCAATGCAAAGTTGATAGCCACATAAACCCAAATTAGCCACATAAATCCAAAATTGGACATGTTTCATGTGACTAATTACTTCCTAACCCTAATGACACAGAGTCCAAAGCACTAAGTGGCTAGACACCTAACTACCATTTTGTTTGCTCGGACGGACAGACTGACGGACGACGCACCACAGCATAAGCTCTGCTGATCTAGCTAAAAAATGAGTATTTAACCCATATAATTACCTTCAGTGTGACCTTGACCTTTATAATATTGGTATGGTCATGCTGATGTCATGATGAGTATATATTGAAAGTTTGATGAAGAAATATCAAGAAATGAGAAAGTAATAGCCAATGTTAAGTTTTCGTGAAGAAAAAATGAGTATTTAACCCATATAATGACCTTCAGTGTGACCTTGACCTTTACATTTTAGTATGGTCATGTCGATGCTGTCATGATTAGTATATACTGAAAGTTTGATGAAGAAATCTCAAGAAATGAGAGTTATAGCCAACGTTAAGTTTTCCTGAAGTAAAAAATTGAGTATTTAACCCATATAATGACATTCAGTTTGACCTTTATCTTTATATTTTGGTATGGTCATGTCGATGTTGTCATGATGAGTAAATATTGAAAGTTTGATGAAGAAATATCAAGAAATGAAAAAGTTATAGCCAAACGTTAAGTTTTCGTGACGGACGGACTGACGGACAGACGACAAAGTGATCCCTATGTATCGCATTTTTCTTCGAATAGGTGACATAAAAACAATTCACCCTTTCATACAAAACCCCAGAAATTCCAAAGTTCCTCTGTTTATGGTTTCTAAACAAAACCCCAAGACATCTTGGGTTTAAACTTCATGGCAGTAGTACTGTACAAGATCCAGTCAACAAGGACGCCTTTACTTCTATCACGACTTGAGAACCCAGGGCACCACCAAGTATGTGCAAGAATACTGCATGTGTCATTTACTTACGTCATAGCAGGATCGATGTAATAGACCCAGTCACCTTCTACAAACCAGATGACAAGGGCACTTATTATCACAATGACTGAACCCAAGGCATCACCAAGCACGTGCAGAAACACTGCACGCATATTTAACTGTGAACTTGTTGCTGAAAATATAATGATTTCTTGAACACACATTGAGTGACTGTACATACATAAAACAATGTAATTGTCTCTACTGCAGGTCACTACTTATAACCTTTTTACACTTGGACTTGACACTCCTGGGGGATCTGTACATTGCTAGTATAGGTTAGTGCATAGTATGAAAGGTTAGATCAATGAAATGTATAAACAAACTTCGACGGTGTTTATTTTGTGTGGCTTATGACGAAACTCCGGCAATTTCAAACACAATAGATAAACTTGGAATTATTAAAGTAATACCCGATAATTATTCTTATCTTTTCAGTTTCGTAAATTGTGTTATCTGTATCTAGTTATGCCATTTCATTGTCATAAATTGTAAAAATTATGTATAAAATCATCACATTATGAAAGTTTTGGAAAAAAAATTCCAAAACTGTAAGGGTGATGTGAAAGTCATACCAATATATATGTCACATTGTGCCAAACAAATTTCAATTACTTAAACTAAAGCACTTCGAAAATATCTTTGTAACCGTACGCTATGAAATAGATGGGATCACCATACTAAGTTAGGATCTACATCAATAGCTGTAATACGAAAGATAGCGCTTACATTGTATATGATACAAATATACGCTTGTATAGCAATCTGATTCTAATGCACTACCCTGTGCTCACTGCGTACTTGTTGTTAGTTTTAAAAAAAATAATCTAATTGAAGTACAACACACCATCTTATTATGCTAAATGTACGTATCATCTTATATTTCGAGCAGTTTCAGAATAGAGTTAATGATCTGACAGGAGCAGTTAGATGGAAGGACGAATGAATTGGCCAAATATTGCAATCACTTAATTGCTCACCTTTGGCTGACAGTAACATCACTTACACATTTTTCTCATAACATTCTTTTGATAAAATAATCAAACTTTACTAACACATCTTGTTCGTGTCGAATTCTATCACAGTGTCGTCATTTTCATCTTCAGAGTCACTTTCTATAGAGTATACTTCTGCTGCAGTCCCGTTACCAACTGCTGGTTGTGGGACGAGGGATGTGCTTTCCTTCGATGCGTTCTTCTGATCCCCTTCTTCTTTATGGCTGTCACCGTGACTGTGACCTTGACCCCCGTGACTGTGACCTTGACCCCCATGACCGTGTCCATGACCCCCACCCCCACTGACACCGTGACTGTGACCTGTAAAACATAGAGCAAATTTTAAAATGTTGGGTTGTCAATTTTTGTAAAATGGAAAATGCATGTATGTTTTCATTTTCATGGCCAGGATAGTAAAGACGCTGCATCTAAAACTGTCTTGCTTATCCCCCCTGCGGGTTCGAATCCCACTGGAACTTCGACGTCAAGTGTGAAAGTGTCGATTCTTACAGATAGCGGGAGGTTACTGGTATACAATGCTGGTTCTATCCAGGAAAAATTGGGTGGTCTGACTCTACCACATCATATATGGCCTAACAAGTGCTAAACATGACGGGAAAACATCATTCAAATTTATTATAAATCTAACTGAAAGAAGAGATTTTCTTGTAAAGATCCACACGTTAGTTTCTGTGCAGTAATAAATAGTATTTTGCTTATGAAATTAACAAGTTTTGTGTTTCTAAAAGAACTGATTCTTTACACTTGGAAAATAATTTATCAGTAAATTATATAAAGCATTTAGGTAATTTTATCTTTTGATCCTGTTACTGTATATATAGAACACCTTATTCTATATATAGAATATATGCTTCTATATATAGAAACACCTGTATATATAGAATATCTGTAACTACATATATAACTTCATATGCATTTTAATGCTAAATTTTATCTTGGCGTTCAATTTGCTACGTACCATGATCATGAAAGAGGGCCAATCCAATAAGATTGACTAATAGACCCACTGAGCCCACGATCAATAACAACTTGGGGTTCTCTATCTTCTCTACTTCTACGAGACGCTTTAAGGCCTCCACCAGAATGGAGAAACACAGCGCGATCAGAAACACAGAATTCACCAATGCTCCCAGAACCTCCGCCCTGGCCCAACCAAACGTGTTCTTCTGTGTCCTCCATTTGGAAATCTGTGGTTAACAAACAAAGACTTAGGTTAAATAAATTTGCTTCAGATTTTTCAATTGAAAAAAGGAAGAAATTAGGTATTATCGATATAAGCTTGCTTTTATAATTATACAAAATGATAGGCAACATGAACATACTTTAGAATTAATTTTTTCTAGAGTTTTTCTTAAATTCATTCAAATATGGATATAAACTGCTTTGTCAGTCAGATGGTGATGCTAACCGGGCCTTCACCAGTATGATCTTTCATTGCAAGAATGTCTCTTCTTACTGGGAGTGGCCCTATGGCTGCATGCACGTGTGTTGTTGGACCATTTTACGTCTTACTGGAAGTGGCCCTATGGCTGCATGCACGTGTGTTGTTGGACCATGTTACCTCTTTCCGGGAGTGGCCCTATCACTGCAACGGCCATGTTACCTCTTTCTGGGAATGGCCATATCACTGCATGTGTTGCTGAGCTACATGTATGTATCCTCTTTCTGGGAGTGGTCCAATGGCTGCCTGTGTTGCTGGGTCATGTTTCCTCTTTCTGGGGTGGCCATATGGCTACATGTCTTGCTGGGCTATGTTTTTTCTTTATGGGATTGACCCTATGGCTGCATGTGTTGCTGGACTATGTCTCCTCTTTCTGGGAGTGGCCCTATGACTGCATGTCTTGCTTGGCCTTGTCTCCTCTTTCTGGAGTGGCCCTATGACAGCATGTGTTGCTGGGTTATGTCTCCTCTTTCTGGGGTGGCCCTATGGCTGCATGTGTTGCTGGGCTACGTCTTTTCTTTATGGGATTGACCCTATGGCTGCATGTGTTGCTGGACTATGTCTCCTCTTTCCTGGGTGGCCCTATGACTGCATGTGTTGCTGGGCTATGTCTCCTCTTTCTGGGGTGACCCTATGACTGCATGTGTTGCTGGGCTAAGTTTCCTCTTTCTGGGAGTGGCCCTATGGCTGCATGTCTTGCTGGGCCATGTCTCCTCTTTCTGGCATGGCCCTATGACTGCATGTGTTGCTGGGCTATGTCTCCTCTTTTTGAGAGTGGCCCTATGGCTGCATGTCTTGCTGGGCCATGTCTCCTCTTTCTGGGGTGGCCCTATGACAGCATGTGTTTATGGGTCATGTCTCCTCTTTCTTGGAACTGAATTGAATTGGATTTTATAGTCGCACCAACAGCTAAGGTCATATGGCGACTTTCCAGCTTCCACTGGTGGAGGAAGACCCCAGGTGCCCCTCCGGGCAATTTTCGTGCACGGGCGGGCACCTGGGTAGAACCACGGACGTTCCGCAAGCCAGCTGGATAGCTTCCTCACATAAAGATTCCTAGGCCCCTGAGGGATCGAACCTACAGCGGTGAGGGGCAAGTGATTGCAAGTCAGAGACTCTAACCACTCGGCCACGGACGCCCCTCCTCTTTCTTGGAGTGGCCCTATGACTGCATGTTGTGCTGGTCCATGTCACCCCTTTCTGGGAGTGGTCCTACGACTGCATGTGTTTATGGGTCATGTCTCCCCTTTCTGGGAGTGGTCCTATGACTGCATGTGTTGCTGGGCCATGTCTCCTCTTTCTGGGACTGACCCTATGGCTGCATGTGCTGGGTCATGTTACCTTTTTCTGGGAAAGTCCCTATGGCTGCAAGTCTTGCTGGGACATGTACCCTCTTTCTGGGATTGGCCCTTTGACTGTGTGTGTTGCTGGGCTATGTCTCCTGTATCTGGGAGTGGCCATACGGCTGCATGTGTTGCTGGGTCATGTATCCTCTTTCTGGGATTGGCCTTTTGACTGCCGTGTTGCCGGGCTATATCTCCTCTTTCTGGGAGTGGGCCTGTGGCTGCATGTGTGCCGGGCAATGTATTCTCTCTCTGGAGATTGGCCCTATGGCTGCATGTCTTGCTGGACCATGTATCCTCTTTCTGGGAGTGGCCCTATGGCTGCCTGTGATGCTGGATCATGTCTCCACTTTCTGGGAGTGCTCCTATGGCTGCATGTGTTTCTGGGTCATGTCTCCACTTTCTGGGAGTGGCCCTATGACTGCATTGTTGCTGGGCCATGTCTTTTCTTTATGGGATTGACCCTATGGCTGCATGTGTTGCTGGACTACGTCTCCTCTTTCTGGGAGTGGCCCTATGACTACATGTCTTGCTTGGCCTTGACTCCTCTTTCTGGAGTGACCCTATGACAGCATGTGTTGCTGGGTTACGTCTCCTCTTTCTGGGGTGGCCCTATGACTGCATGTGTTGCTGGGCCATGTCTCCTCTTTCTGGGAGTGGCCCTATGACTGCATGTGTTGCTGGGCTATGTCTCCTCTTCTCGGATTGACCCTACGACTGCATGTGTTGCTGGGCCATGTCTCCTCTTTCTGGGAGTGGCCCTATGACTGCATGTGTTGCTGGGCCATGTCTCCTCTTTCTGGGATTGGCCCTATGACTGCATGTGTTGCTGGACCATGTCTCCTCTTTCTTTGGTGGCCCTATGACTGCATGTGTTTATGGGTCATGTCTCTTCTTGCTGGGATTGGTCCTATGACAGCATGTGTTGCTAGGCCATGTATCCTCTTTCTGGGAGTGGCCCTATGATTGCATGTGTTGCTGGGCCATGTCTCCTCTTTCTGGGATTTGTCCTATGACATCATGTGTTGCTGGGCCATGTCTCCTCTTTCTGGGAGTGGCCCTATGACTGCATGTGTTGCTGGGCTATGTCTCCTCTTTCTGGGGTGGCCCTATGACTGCATGCGTTTATGGGTCATGTCTCTTCTTTCTGGGATTGGTCCTATGACAGCATGTGTTGCTAGGCCATGTCTTCTCTTTCTGGGAGTGGCCCTATGGCTGCAAGTCTTGCCGGGCCATGTATCCTCTTTCTGGGATTGGCCCTTTGACTGCGTGCGTTGCTGGGCTATGTCTCCTCATTCCGGGAGTGGCCCTATGGCTGCATGTGTTGTTGGGCCATGTATCCTCTTGCTAGGATTGGCCCTTTGACTGCCTGTGTTGCTGGGCTATATCTCCTCTTTCTGGGAGTGGGCCTGTGGCTGCATGTGTGCCGGGCAATGTATTCTCTTTCTGGAGATTGGCCCAATGGCTGCATGTCTTGCTGGACCATGTATCCTCTTTCTGGGAGTGGCCCTATGGCTGCCTGTGATGCTGGATCATGTCTCCTCTTTTTGGGAGTGCTCCTATGGCTGCATGTGTTTCTGGGTCATGTCTCCACTTTCTGGGAGTGGCCCTATGACTGCATTGTTGCTGGGCCATGTCTTTTCTTTATGGGATTGACCCTATGGCTGCATGTGTTGCTGGACTACGTCTCCTCTTTCTGGGAGTGGCCCTATGACTACATGTTTTGCTTGGCCTTGTCTCCTCTTTCTGGAGTGACCCTATGACAGCATGTGTTGCTGGGTTACGTCTCCTCTTTCTGGGGTGGCCCTATGACTGCATGTGTTGCTGGGCCATGTCTCCTCTTCTCGGATTGACCCTATGACTGCATGTGTTGCTGGGCCATGTCTCCTCTTTCTGGGAGTGGCCCTATGACTGCATGTGTTGCTGGACCATGTCTCCTCTTTCTGGGATTGGCCCTATGACTGCATGTGTTGCTGGACCATGTCTCCTCTTTCTGGTGTGGCCCTATGACTGCATGCGTTTATGGGTCATGTCTCTTCTTTCTGGGATTGGTCCTATGACAGCATGTGTTGCTAGGCCATGTCTTCTCTTTCTGGGAGTGGCCCTATGGCTGCAAGTCTTGCCGGGCCATGTATCCTCTTTCTGGGATTGGCCCTTTGACTGCGTGCGTTGCTGGGCTATGTCTCCTCATTCCGGGAGTGGCCCTATGGCTGCATGTGTTGTTGGGCCATGTATCCTCTTGCTAGGATTGGCCCTTTGACTGCCTGTGTTGCTGGGCTATATCTCCTCTTTCTGGGAGTGGGCCTGTGGCTGCATTTGTGCCGGGCAATGTATTCTCTTTCTGGAGATTGGCCCTATGGCTGCATGTCTTGCTGGACCATGTATCCTCTTTCTGGGAGTGGCCCTATGGCTGCCTGTGATGCTGGATCATGTCTCCTCTTTCTCGGAGTGCTCCTATGGCTGCATGTGTTTCTGGGTCATGTCTCCACTTTCTGGGAGTGGCCCTATGACAGCATTGTTGCTCGGCCATGTCTTTTCTTTATGGGATTGACCCTATGGCTGCATGTGTTGCTGGACTACGTCTCCTCTTTCTGGGAGTGCTCCTATGGCTGCATGTGTTTCTGGGTCATGTCTCCACTTTCTGGGAGTGGCCCTATGACTGCATTGTTGCTGGGCCATGTCTTTTCTTTATGGGATTGACCCTATGGCTGCATGTGTTGCTGGATTACGTCTCCTCTTTCTGGGAGTGGCCCTATGACTACATGTCTTGCTTGGCCTTGTCTCCTCTTTCTGGAGTGACCCTATGACAGCATGTGTTGCTGGGTTACGTCTCCTCTTTCTGGGGTGGCACTATGACTGCATGTGTTGCTGGGCCATGTCTCCTCTTCTCGGATTGACCCTATGACTGCATGTGTTGTTGGGCCATGTAACCTCTTTCTGGGAGTGGCCCTATGACTGCATGTGTTGCTGGGCCATGTCTCCTCTTTCTGGGATTGGCCCTATGACTGCATGTGTTGCTGGGCCATGTAACCTCTTTCTGGGAGTGGCCCTATGACTGCATGTGTTGCTGGGCCATGTCTCCTCTTTCTGGGATTGGCCCTATGACTGCATGTGTTGCTGGACCATGTCTCCTCTTTCTGGGGTGGCCCTATGACTGCATGTGTTTATGGGTCATGTCTCTTCTTGCTGGGATTGGTCCTATGACAGCATGTGTTGCTAGGCCATGTATCCTCTTTCTGGGAGTGGCCCTATGATTGCATGTGTTGCTGGGCCATGTCTCCTCTTTCTGGGATTGGTCCTATGACAGCATGTGTTGCTGGGCCATGTCTCCTCTTTCTGGGAGTGGCCCTATGACTGCATGTGTTGCTGAGCCATGTCTCCTCTTTCTGGGGTGGCCTATGACTGCATGCGTTTATGGGTCATGTCTCTTCTTTCTGGGATTGGTCCTATGACAGCATGTGTTGCTAGGCCATGTCTTCTCTTTCTGGGAGTGGCCTATGGCTGCAAGTCTTGCCGGGCCATGTATCCTCTTTCTGGGATTGGCCCTTTGACTGCGTGCGTTGCTGGGCTATGTCTCCTCATTCCGGGAGTGGCCCTATGGCTGCATGTGTTGTTGGGCCATGTATCCTCTTGCTAGGATTGGCCCTTTGACTGCCTGTGTTGCTGGGCCTTGTCTCCTCTTTCTGGAGTGGCCCTATGACAGCATGTGTTGCTGGGTTACGTCTCCTCTTTCTGGGATGGCCCTATGACTGCATGTGCTGCTGGGCCATGTCTCCTCTTTCTGGAAGTGGCCCTTTGACTGCATGTGTTGCTGGGCCATGTCTCCTCTTCTGAGATTGACCCTATGACTGCATGTGTTGCTGGGCCATGTCTACTCTTTCTGGGAGTGGCCCTATGACTGCATGTGTTGCTGGGCCATGTCTCCTCTTTCTGGGGTGGCCCTATGACTGCATGTGTTTATGGGTCATGTCTCTTCTTGCTGGGATTGGTCCTATGACAGCATGTGTCGCTAGGCCATGTATCCTCTTTCTCGGATTGACCCTATGACTGCATGTGTTGCTGGGCCATGTCTCCTCTTTCTGGTATTGGTCCTATGACAGCATGTGTTGCTGGGCCATGTCTCCTCTTTCTGGGAGTGGCCCTATGACTGCATGTGTTGCTGAGCCATGTCTCCTCTTTCTGGGGTGGCCCTATGACTGCATGCGTTTATGGATCATGTCTCTTCTTTCTGGGATTGGTCCTATGACAGCATGTGTTGCTAGGCCATGTCTTCTCTTTCTGGGAGTGGCCCTATGGCTGCAAATCTTGCCGGGCCATGTATCCTCTTTCTGGGATTGGCCCTTTGACTGCGTGCGTTGCTGGGCTATGTCTCCTCATTCCGGGAGTGGCCCTATGGCTGCATGTGTTGCTGGGCCATGTATCCTCTTGCTAGGATTGGCTCTTTGACTGCCTGTGTTGCTGGGCTGTCTCCTCTTTCTGGGAGTTGCCCTGTGGCTGCATGTGTTGCATGGCCAGGTCTATTCTTTCTGTGAGTGGCCCTATGGCTGCATGTCTTGCTAGGCGATGTATCCTCTTTCTGGGAGTGGCCCTATGGTTGCCTGTGTTGTTGGATCATGTCTCCTCTTTCTGGGATTGGCCCTATGGCTGCCTGCGTTGCTGGGCTATGTCTCCTCTTTCTGGGGTGGCCCTATGGCTGCCTGCATTGCTGAGCTATGTCTCCTCTTTCTGGGATTGGCCCTATGGCTGCATGTGTGGTGCTGAGTCATGTCTCCTCTTTCTGGGAGTCACCCTATGACTGCCTGTGTTGCTTGGTCATGTCTCCTCTTTTTGGGAGTGGCCCTATGGCTGCATGTGTTGCTGGGCCAACCATCCTCTTTCTGGGATTGACCCAATGGCTGCATGTGTTGCTGGGCTATGTCTCCTCTTTCTGGGAGAGGCCCTATGACTGCATGTGTTGCTGGACTATGTCTCCCCTCTCATCTTTCTGGGAGTGGCCTGGGCTTTTCCTAGGAGTGCCACGGGGCCAAATAACGGCTCCTTCCCAATGTTGTGTTTGTGTCAATCCACACACTCATTTCAGTAACTGACTGTTGTTACCACTCTAACAGGTTCAAATCACTATTTAAATGACAATTGTTCATTATGTACTAATTTCCCAATTTGGCAATGTGTCGATATAAAAAAGTCCACTTCTTATCAAAATACATAGGAAAAGCCCTGGTGGCCCTATGACTGCATGACATCATGTTTCTGGGCCATTTCACCTAAATTCAATTCAATGAGGCTTTGCGTCACCTAATGTAAATTTAAATGAATGCATGGGCTGCTGGCTATTATCACAAATAGAAATATATATAATACAAACTCACAACCTGAGATCAACAGTATCACCAAATTTTGATGCATGGTCATATTTTCTTTGAGAAAAAGAACTGATAATTAGATATATGTATCAGTCTGCACACGCATATTCATTGAATAAAGCACACAGTCATGTAGTGGTGATGACGTATATATCCACTGCCTTCGGTGTCAAGTTGTTTACAGAAATTAGTGAACTTGAATAACTTCATATTTGACTTGTCTTTCTTTTTTTTTAATACAGACCACGCAATATTTGGTAAAACATTTTTTGAAAGACTAACATTATGGGAATGGACGTCTGTAAATCGACTTTAAACTGAAGCTGAACCTAACAAAAAATGTCATTTCATTCTCAAACTCAAATCCCCTGTCTAATATAAACTTTTTTTAAAATTTTATTGTTGTTAAAGAGTTGCTCCCAGTAAGCAAGAAGTTATTTAACCCGTAACCCACTAAGCACGACTATAATGGCTTTTGCGTCAATTGTAAACCCAGATCAACCTGAGAGTAACTCAGCTCGCAGGCTGATCAGGGTTTACAATGTCTGGCTGCTGACCAGTCCTAAAACATCCCTTTGTGACATAAATGGAATGGTCTTAATTCAAAGAAAGAACAGTCCATTATATATATGTAGGGGGTTAAGGGTTAACAGTTCATCAACACATCATCTTAGGTGACTCTCGTCCACTCGCCATCGCCATGATGAGTGCTCATTGATGCAGGACGAGTAGAAATGCAGATAAATTCTTTAAATAATATTAAGTTCACCATCAAAATATTACGTAGGACGAGTTACTCAGGAACATATGTCAGAGCAGCAGACGGGAAGGATACATAGGAATCTTGAAACCATATCCTTCTCTTACTATCAAATAGATTCCTATGGTTCTGTAACGTGATCCCACAGAACCCAGAGATGAAACCCAGAGAAAGGGACAGGATACCACAAGTAAACCTGTTACATGCCCAGAGTTACAAGCCCAGAGAATATCTCCAGTACACTGGGCAGCTCGGTTAACGTCCTCACAAGACAGACAAAGCAGCTGAAGTAAAACGCGGTGTTCATCAGCTGTATAGCATTTATTGGATATGGAAAAATACTTCAATGTATATTATTAGAAACTATTCAAAAGAAATTATTCCGGTCGAAATATACAAATCATTAAATCCATCTTACCCTGACTGATGCAAACCCCACAATGAGAGCCACTACGTCCGACAACATATGGAATGAATCTGCCATCAGAGCTATGGAGTTGGTGATATAACCAACGATAATCTTCACGAGGGAAAACGATGCCGTCATTCCCGACATCGTCAACAGACGACATGATTTACCCGTGTACTTGCCCATCTTTATGTTAACTTTCAATTCACTGCAACAAATACGGACAAATACAGTGGGTTAGGGGTATAGAATCACTTGGGTTAAATACCTTAAAATGAAACGAAAATGCCTATTTAGTTTCCGATATAGCTAGATTTATCCTTTTAGTTGCACAATAGCAAAAATTCTGTAATTATTGTCCTATAACTGTGATTTTTTTAATAAATTTTTTTTCACCAATATTTACATAATTTCATTGTATCTCTAGAAGTGCAAAACTTTAACAAGTTAACTTATTTGATGATTAAATTTTGACTTTTATCCCTTGCATTTGTTATAACAATAAATATGTATACCTCAGTTTATTGTGACAGTATGACTTTTTTATTTCAACAAGAGGCCCAAGTGGGCCTGTAGACACTCTACTAGTATCATTGTGATTCAAAAACATAAGCCTGATAGAGGCCAACCCAAGAAACATGTTTCCTATATATAACTTTGGGTTTGTTTTTTTAGTTTTATATGCAAACCTTAAAAAGTAAATTCCCGTGTTGATGAAGCGAGCCTTTATAGGTCTTAGAAGCCTACGGGTTATTGTGGCAGCCATTTTGAATATTTGACGACAACAAAAAACACAAACTTGACAGAGGCAAACAACAAGAACGTTTAACTAGAATGGAATAAGTGGTAATATGTCGTTTGATAAATGTCCATAAATATTACCTAATTTGTTTAAGTTGATTGCTTAAATAACCAAATTCGCCATGACCTGGTGAATATAAAATTATGAAGAAAGAGATACCTACAAAGAGACATACATGTACAATTTAAGTATAAAGTTTGTAGCTTTAAATCTTTATTTTCTGACCTAGTTTTAAACCTTACTCATGCAATCGTATGCCTACAGTAAATTAAACATTTCTGTCTATTCAAATTCTCTCCTCGCTCCCAATAAAGTAGGCTACACATAGATAGTTTAAGACTCTATATTGCCAAGTCACATACCTGTATATAGCACTGCTCTACAGTGTTCTTTCAACCATAAAAGAAACAATCTTTCAATCTTTCCTCCAGGTCAAAATACCTTTACGATAACAGTGGCATGACTAGGAGTAACCATAACATTAAAACAATATCCATGAAGAATTATATCACTGACAACTTTGTTGAATTGAATCGGAGGTCAAATCTGTTTATGTCTCAAATGAAACGCATGTCGGCAAATTGGTTCGAGTTACATTGCTAAGATACAATTACAAACCTCATCAAAAACATAATTTCCCTTTAAGAATCAAGATTGCAGTGTGTACCTTTAAGAATCAAGATTGCAGTGTGTCCCTTTAAGAATTAAGATTGCAGTGTGTCCCTTTAAGAATTAAGATTGCAGTGTGTCCTTTTAAGAATCAAGATTGCAGAGTGTCCCTTTTAGAATTAAGATTGCAGTGTGTCCCTTTAAGAATTAAGATTACAGTGTGCACCTTTAAGAATTAAGATTGCAGTGTGTCCCTTTAAGAATTAAGATTGCAGTGTGTGTCCCTTTAAGAATTAAGATTGCAGTGTGCCCCTTTAAGAATCAAGATTGCAGTGTGTCCCTTTAAGAATTAAGATTGCAGTGTGTCCCTTTAAGAATCAAGATTGCAGTGTGTCCCTTTAAGAATCAAGATTGCAGTGTGTGTCCCTTTAAGAATTAAGATTGCAGTGTGCCCCTTTAAGAATTAAGACTGCAGTGTGGCAGTTTAAACTTTGACATGTAAGAGTGAGATAATAATGAGTTATAAATTTTAAAACCACTAAACATTGACTCTAGCACATTTTGGAGATATAATTATGAAACCGAGAGTCAATGACACATCCGAGGTAGTGACAAGGATTAAAATGACAAAATAAAGGTGAGTTCAGCTCGTTGTTTTTCATACCATTTATCCAACGATTTATTTCAAAAATCGGGAAATGCTATTCCAATTTTATGTGTTCAAAGTATGTCTAAGTTGCAAAAATATTACAAATTATTGTATAACTTCACGCCTAGGTCTTTTATAAGATTGGAAGGTGTGTGTGTTTTCTTCGACAGATCGCAATTTTTCGGTGCATATTCTTATTAATTTAAAGTCAGCTGTTGTTTCAGTGGAAATGAAAAGCCTTTCATGTAATCATTACTCGGTACTAAACTGGTTTTAGAAAACAGAGAACAACGGATTTATCGCCAATTTTCGGCAAAAGGTAGAGTCAATGAGCCGGAGCTAGGGTCGATGACGCGGAGGTTGCGTCGATGCTAGGAGCATTTTATTTTCAATTACAGGTCCCGATACCGTATTAATTGCCAAAGTACCATGCGACTGATCTCGTCGTCTGGATAAATCAGTATACCTGTAATATTATTTTGTAGATTTCTATCATGTTGCCTCTGGGCCTGCGAAGTTCAAGCGTTGTAATATTTAGACGTTTTAATCTTTCGAGATAAGGTAGATGTGCTGTCAGTTACAAGCTTGGTAGCTCAATGCTGAATTTGTTCAAGTAGTTCAATATCCTTAACAAGGCTAGGAGACCAAGCCTGCACACAATAGTCCATATGAGGTCGTACTAATGACTTATACAATCCGTTAATAGTATTACGGTCCCTAATAACTACGTGTCTTTTAATCATACCCAATATCCTGTTAGCTTTTTTTGGCAGCTGCTAAACATTGTTTAGAAGTCTTAAGATTGCTGGAAATAATTACTCCTAAGTCTTTTTCTTCAGACACACACTCCAACAGTTCATTGCCCATGTTGTAAGCATAATTCGGATTATTATAGCCAAAGTGAATAACTTTACACTTTTTTGCATTAAATACCATTTGCCAGTCCTGAGACCACTTACAAAGGTTAACTACAGGTCCGCGGTGAGATAAAATCGCCGCGATGAGTGGGATTAGTCGTAATCCGCGTGGCAGCAACTTTATATCATCTTGTAATGATTTAATATTTGTTTCGGAATGAACAGATCGATATATTTTCGTATCATCAGCAAATTTCTGTATGCCACTTAAAACAACTGAATCAATGTCATTAATAAAAAGTAAGAATAGAACTGGTCCAAGTACAGACCCCTGAGGCAGTCCACTCAGGACAGGCGCAGAGTTAGACTCGACACCATTCAAGACTACCTTCTGTTGTCTACCACTAAGCCATTCCTTGGTCCAATTCCACACACGACTATTTATTTAATAAATATGAATATCCAACGAAAAATTGCGATCTGTCGAAGAAAACACACACACATTCCAATCTTCTAAAAGACTTAGGCGTGAAATTAAACAATAATTTGTAATATATTTGCAACTAAGACATACTTTGAACACATATAATTGGAATAGCATTCCCCGATTTTTTAAATAAATCGTTGGATTAATGATATTATGAAAAACAACGAACTGAACTCACCTTTATTTTGTCATTTTAATCCTTGTCAATACCTCAGAAGTGTCATTGACTCTCGTTTTCATATATCTCCAAAATGCTAGAGTCAATGTTTAGTACCCATGAAAACATGAGAATGTAAAAAAAAAAATATTAAGAAATTACCCTAAATCCAAATTCACCCATGTGTCGATTACTGATACTGGTATGTGACCTTACAGAGTGATATTCACAAAGTTATAATAGATTGATAAACTATGACAATGTCAGTCTACTTAATAATGTTATCTAAATACCACAAATTTGATTGCCAACTCGGATAGAAGATGAAAATGCACTGTCAGCATTATGCGATAATAATCCACAAAAGGTTCTTGCCTTAGAACTGAACCAGACAATCAATAAAATAGATCTAAAACATTTATTGAGATTACACTTATCTGCCATGTCCGATTCCAAAGAGAGTTTTTCGTAATGTTATCTTTCACGTCCAAAATAAACTAGAGGGTGTTCCACGGAACACTGGTGTCCACTGCCGTGTGCCTATTTCAGGAGGTACAGTTAAATACTTCTTAAGTTATGGCCAGTTATGAGCTTGTTTAGCTTCCAGGTTAAGTTTTATGAAAGGGGGCATAATTCTGCCAAAATGAAAGTCAGAGTTACTGGACATGTGTAACAACATTCATTGGGTTAAGATGAAAATGTGTGTGAAGTTTCATGAACATAGGTCAAATACTTTTCAAGTTATGGCAAATGATTAGGTTGCAGGTTAAAGTGTAACGGACGGACGTCAAGGACGGACAAAGTGATCCCTAAGTGTCTGCCCTGCTATGCAGGGCGACACATTCACAACCAACACCAGCGCCTTCGGATATTTGCTTTTGAGCACTTCCAATCAAAATAGTGGTTATTACTATTTGTTTATTTTTTTAAAATTATAAGGTATATTAGTCACAGACTCTGCAAATGTGTCTTATATTACCATACCTTATATTATTAGACAATAATAATTTATTTACACTAAAGTAAATGCAAAAGGAGCCGTAACTAAACATTTTCAAAATTTCTGAACAAAATTTGATTTTTTTCAGCATCTCAAATATATTAAAGTTGCTAGATGTAATTTTTATGGAAAGAAGAAAGGCCAAGTAACAAAATTGTACAAGATATTTTTATCATAAAAAGTTGTAATGGGTTTCTGAAAATTGTAAAATCAGAAAAATGGAAAAAAAAAAAATGGAGGTCGCCAAATAAAGAAAGCGAGTTCGTTTCTAAGCCAGCAAAATTATTTTTCTAAAAGGGAATTTTCCCCCTCTACAACAGCATTATGTAAGGGATAGATTTATAGAAGACAGTTTATCTAAAATGTACCTCTTTTGCATATTTGCACACCCAAATCTTCAATTTCTGCCTAATACACTGTTTCCCCTATATCTCGAAATCACATTATTTTTTTCCCCTTTAAATCGAAAATCACACTCTTTTTCCCCCATTGAAGGGCCTGGTCCTCTTCACCTATTTCCGGAAAAAAAAAGCCCTGAATACAGCTATTGCACTGAATATATGTTGTTACATTTTCCCCGCCATTTATCTGATATAAATGCACAGCTATCCATAGAATTTACTTTGTTCGCATATCATATATTTGCAGGGTCTTCCACAGAAATTATCTAATGGATTAGGGAATTAAATTTGAATGTCATGAGGGAGGGAGTTACCCTTTGGGTGCCCAATATTTTTATGAATCATGATTTATTTAGATGCAATTTGAAGTATATTAATAATTTCAGCTGTAAATGAAAGGATTTTTAAGAAGTATAGCCTACAAGGAGCTGTTTATAGACAGGTATAATGCATTTTGCAGTTTTATTGGTGTTTTTAAGGGATAGGGCAGAGAGATCAAAGGATAGGGGGTTAATTAAGGAGTAGGGGGAAATTAGATTTTAGAATTAAGGGATAGGGGGCATATGCTCTTATATGGCCTGTGGAAGACCCTGATTTGTTGTTGATTTTTTTTAAGTGTGACGTTATATAATATCACAATTTTCTTTCATTCTCACTAAGTTGACTAACTGGCACAGATGCGCACCTCTACAGTATCCTTGTAAGATGGTGTTGGAGCATATGAAGAAAGAAACATTGCCATGTGTCCTTTTAACACCTGTCAGCATCTGAAAGCAATTAAAGATGAATGGCCACCCCTTTTTGTAGTATTATCAATTAACAAATTTAACTCTGAAACATCATATGAACATTTTCTTGATAGTCCCGGAGAGAAACATAAATTTAAAACCGCTTCTAAGTTGTATGTAAAATACTTATTATTTGCATGACGTACATGTAGGTACTACTTTTACCACTGCACGGGGAAATGGGGTAAATCTGAATTGTATAACTGCACAACTATTGCCAGATAACTGATAATACATTTACCTGTGGATTAATTTACCTATTCAAAGTTTTCTACGTCATCAAATAAAATCTTATTTTCGCTTTTCGCAGATATTGCAATGTGTGAATTGTAAATATCTATTGTTGTGTATTGATTTAGATTTAAATAAACATAGACATGTTCATGAAACAAAACATAGCCGGGGAACTTTAAGGGTAAGTAACTGCTGAAATGAAAATATTCTCCATTTTCAGGGTTCGACACTAACGGTAGTCCGGTAGTCCGAGACCGCCAGAATTTGCCTCGGACTACCTACACCTCCAAGCTGAGTAGTCCCGTGGACTACCTACTTTTGACAAAAACAAACAGACATAATTATCAACTTAGTAATAAAACATAACAAATAAAACAACTTTATTATATTTTTTCACCAAGTTTGTTAAATCTCCTATCCAAAGTTGTTTTCACTTCGAAAACGCAAAGTTTTTGTAGCAAAACGCTTTTCACAAACATAACTGGTTTCCGATATGAATGTAAATATACAAAGCCGAGTCCCAGCGCTTGCTCATTTTTACCGTAAATCATAACAATGGGCGGCCCTGGATTGTTTTGCTAACATGTTTTAAAACACTCGAAGCACTCGTTTATTAACGCGATTTGATGAGGTATTCAGTGTATTTCATTGATAAAGTACGACATTAACAGTCAGGGGTGTCACGTATACACGTTATTTTCGTAATAACTTAAATGCGTTATTTTCGTCACGAAAACATCGGCAAATTCCAGCGTCCGTATTTTGACATTTGTTTCAGTTTGATATGGAAAACCCGACATCTAAGCATATTTTATAACGTCTCCCTTAACTTACTAGATGTATACGAAGAATGTACATACTTATGTGCGCCTGAGAGCAGTTTTTTTTTAATCAAAATATCTCATTTTTTGCTCCATTTTAACCGTTTATTGACTATTTTCGTCCCTTTTTTTTTACGCTTTCCGATTTTTCTGACGCTATTTGACATTTTTCCAAGTTAGTTACATGTGTTATCTTTACATTTTTGCAATAAAAAATGAGGCGCAAGCCGTTTTTCTTGGGGCGCACGACGAAATTAGTTGATGCGTGTATGCTCAAAATGACGTAAATACGTTATATTGAGAGTCCATTTCGTTTATGGCCGGTATGTCACAGATAACTCTGTGGGTCATGTTCTTCACTAATATAGTTTAGCCTATTTACCTCCCTCTTGTTCATTTGAAATATTAGCCTGCGGCTGATAACATTTACATCTGTGTGATAATCACATCGTCGTGCAACACAACTGTGTAGAATTGATTTCTTTGGCGATTGGAAGCAGGCGTGTGGGCTGGAAACATATGCCACTGTAATATTGTAATGTTTATATATTGTTTTGTTTTTAAATGAAAAAACAGTAGTTTCTCTTTACACAAACTACTCCGACGTTTTATGTCAGCGTGGAACGGGAAGTCTTATGATTTAAATATATTTTATTGCCAATATTTTACATACAGATCAAATATAAACATATATACGATAGACATATTATAATGACAAATGGGTTGGGTAACAAGTTCTACCAACATTAGATTAAACCCTTCCCAGTTAGCATTTTGAAATTGCGAATGTATATGGCTAAGAGTAATAAAATAATAAAATACAATGGCAAATACATTGAGATAGAATAAAGCTGAATAAGTAAATAAAATATAAAGAGAAAACATAATAGAGAAAGAGAGAGAGATAGAATAGTGAGAATAGTGAGAAAGACAAGTTTACCCCAATTTGAATTCCAGTCAGTTTAAGAACGCCTGAACGCTATCTAGAAAACATTTTCAAAATATAGTATACGCGCATAGTACGTGTAGATTGTTGAAAAACATCAGAGACAGATTATGTAAACCTATGTGTTTCTCGTATATATGTTTGAACTGCTTCGAAGAGAGATTCGTTTTCTCTGTCAGTTAACTGTTCGCGACCATAAAGGATTGTTCTTATATTTAACGGGTGTAAATGGCGAGTGGATTGAAACAGTTGGAGCCGGTATGTGAAAAAAGTGTTACACTGGAAAAAATAATGTTCAGCATCTTCTACTTCAAATCCGCACTCGCAAACGGGTGAATCGCGTAAATGATTAAGGTATAAATCGCTATTAAGATTACTACACAAATTCCTCATTTTGGCATGTAAAACAGAAAATAATCGTTGACCACTTAAGTAGTATTTTGGTACCTTTGAACTCGGAAATACAGATGTTAATAGTCTTCTCTTGAAAATTGATATAGATTCCGAGTTTCGTATTTCTACTGACAGATTATTCCATAGGTTAAGAGAAGACGGAACAAACGATGTGTTGTATATTTCAGTTCTCCTAGCAATAGTGGCATAGTTGTCGTTATTTCTGAGAGGGTATGCACTGACATCTCCTACTAGCTGCGGAAAGATGTTTGAGATATAATTTGGAACGGATCCATTTTTAACATTATAGACTGAAATAAGTTTTTGCATTTTCCTTCTATCGGAAAGTGATACCCATCCTATTTCAGATATTAAACGATGTATGGATACTGAACGAGTCAGTCCCGTCACAATACGAGCTGCTTCATATTGTAACTTTTCCAAGCTATCTTTTTCGAAAGAAGTACATCCATCCCATGTAATGGAAGCATATTCTAATACTGGACGCATATAAGACAAGTATATCTGATTAAGTGTTTTACGAGCTACTTTATGTTTAAGTATTCGCATTAAACCAAGAACCTTTGAAGCAGAAGCAATAATATTGCTAATGTGTTGGTGCCATTTTCCGTTCAGTGATTACTTAATATTTCTCCTAAATGTTTATGGTTGTCAACAAAAGTCAACGGGACATTGTCTAGATATAAAGTTGGACGACGATCATTATTAATTAAAGAAAAGAACATTACTTCTGTTTTGGCAGGATTAAATTGTACAAGCCATTGATTTGACCATTGCGTAATCATTACTAGATCATGATTAAGGATTCCTTCCATGTCGTTTATACTAGATGTTGAGACTAATAGCGAACTGTCGTAAGCAAATACACGAGTTATACTCAGCATGTTTTCGGCAATATCATTTACATATATTAAAAATAAAAGAGGGCCCAAGACAGAGCCTTGAGGAACTCCGGCAGTTACAGTTTTTGACTCGGAGGTTGCAGATCCAACACGGACTCTTTGCGATCGGGTTGAGAGATAATCAGATATCCAGGCTAAAAGTTTTCCATCAATACCATATTGCTTTAGCTTAAACAAAAGGCCTTTATGCCAAACACGGTCGAAAGCTTTAGATATATCATTAAAAACAATACACGTAAATTGTTTAGCATCGAATGCCTGACATATATGGTGATACATATCGACAAGTTGATATGTAGTAGAATGACCAGGGAGAAAACCCGATTGGTTCCTAAAGATAAGATCAAACATAAGTAGAAAAGTATACATGTGTTTAAATACTATTCTTTCCATTACTTTACCAACGCAACTAAGTACCGATAAACATATTTATGATATTGAAGCCGAAACATGGAAAGACATATATTCATCCCCTTTCAAAATTACCTCTAGCACAATACTACAATGGTTTCAAACAAGAATTAACCATCGGCTTCTTTCAACACAGCATTATCTACATAAAATAAAAAAAGCTGAAAACCCTTTCTGCCACTTCTGCCACCAAGACGAGACTATAGTTCATATGTTTTGGACCTGTCCTTCATCTCAGAATTTTTTAACACAGATAAACTCTTTCTTTTTAACAAAAAACATAAATCTGAATCTGTCAGAACAAGCATTTATTTTTAACACAGGTGAAGAACAATCGACTGTAGAGTTACAAATTATTTTAGAAATGAAATACTATATATTTACCTCAAAACGACTAAAAACACCGCTCTCCCTTACCCCAATGATATACAGACTAAGGTATCTGTATGAAACACATAGACAAATCGCAATTAGAAATAATCAACTAGAAAGATTTGAAAATTCATGGAGCAAGTACAAAACCATTGTAGATTAATCAGTATTATACTAACTCCTATCCATGCACTTCTCCGGGTACAATTTTAGAGCAAACCCAAGACACTGACAATTCGTAAATCAATTTTGAATATTTAATACTTACATATACAAATTTTATAAGCAGATGGGCCTTTGGACAGCAATCAACTGTTAGGTAAAGAAGTGTTTTTTTTCCTTAAACAGAATTTTTCTTTTTCTTCCTGAAATCATAATTTTTATGCTCCCTGCCATAACTGTACAATACATGTATTTTTTCTGTATTAATTGTAATTTCATTATGCTAAAATAGTATTTCATATAAATATTGCATGTAAATGTAAAGATATTGTAAGGTGTGGCAAGGGATGGTCCTCCCCGACCCTTGCTCCACCAATTGACGGGGAGATTAAACGGGTCGTCAGAAGACGGCTCAAAAAAAAAAAAAAAAAAAAAGTACCGATATTGGTCTATAGTTCATAGGAATACTAGGATCTGACTTTTTGAAAAGTGCCATAACCATAGCACATTTCCATAGGTCAGGGAAAATACATTCATTTAATGATCTGTTAAAAAGTATATGTAGAGGTTTTGAGATTGTATTTACGGTTTCCTTTAACATCTTATGACTTATTTCATCCTCTCCATTTGCTTTATTTACGTCCAAAATCTTGATAATATCGACAATATCAGATTCTTCTATATAATAGTTTCTAATTTATTATTGGATTTTAAATGAAAAATAGGTAATTCAACATTAGAGTCATCAACTGATGAAATTGAAACAAAATATTCATTTAAGCATTTCGCTTTTTCTTGGTCAGTTATTGAGTATGATGTATCGCCATTAGCTAAGACTGTTTTTAAAGGTGGAATAGTTTCCGAATTTTTGTTTGACTTCATGAAATATTTTAAAAGTTTCCAATACTGACGTCTGTCCGTAATAGTTGTTTCAGTAATTATAGTTTCCACATTATTAAAGAAACGTTCTTTCGCATGTTTTTTAAGATTATTAACTTTGTTTCGTAATATTTTATATGCTGCTAAATCAGAGAATGATTGAGTACGCGTTGCTTTAGTTTTTTGACGATCACGTTGTCTTGAAACACGTCTTATTTCTGAATCATACCACGGTTTGTCATTAGGACGAATTGTTACATATTTCGATGGGATACACACATTTATTAATTCAAAAAATGATTTGGTAAACTGTTCGCACGCAACACTCAGCGAATCGTTATGTAAGAAAGACCAGTCTGTATGTTGAATAAGATCATTGAGTTTTATGAAATTGGCTTTCTTATAATTCCAAACTCGTCGAGTAAAAGTCGGTCGAACATTGTAACTGTATTGAAACATTAAGTATGTACCATGGTGGTCGCTTATATCATGTGGTATGTTTACAATTCCGGAATCTAAGGGTTTAAGAGAATCAGAAATAACTATAGGATCTATCAATGTGGCAGAGTGGTCGGTAACTCGAGTTGGTTCAATTATAATGTTTGTCATATTATTAAGCTGCATTATATCTTTTAAAAAATGGTTATCAGTATTAAGTTGGTTCTCGTTGATATCACCAACTATAATGACGTTATTCGATAATTCAAAAGCCTTTTCTAAGCTAATGTTTAAGTTATCCCAAAAAATATTACTCGAATTAGGTTTGCGATAAACGGTACATACTAAAATAATTTCACTTTTATCTCTTACTTCAATCCAAAGTGAACTGGGTAATAAATATTCAAGTTCTAATACACGTCTTGAAATAATGTTATTCGCAGTATACATTAACAGTCCGCTAGAATGTGCAGATGTATCCTTTCGGAAAATATTACTATAACCGTCTATACGTATAAAATCATTGGACACGTTTTCCGATAGATGGGTCTCTGTAAAACACAAAACATCATAATCTAATAAATGATCCTTAATATATTCCATTTTGTTACGTATACTACGAATATTTAAGTGAAATAAAGAGAGGCTATGTTTTTCTATCGTATTTTCAGGACCTGGATTTATTTCAATGTCGCCTGACATAATAACTAATAACAAAATAACAAGAGAAAACTCAATGTTTAAGAGAGATTTAGAGACGCATGCAGAAATGGACATCACACTTCGAAGCAATTTCAATATACCGTTAATTAAGCAGCTTAGGAACATGAAAGGTTTACGGAGAAAACACATGCTCTTTGTGAACGATTTAAATATGTTATTGAATGTGCCTATGGCCATTCTCCAGCAACTAACATCATTACCCATTGTGTTTTAAATTTACAAGTAAATCAACCACACGTATATGCACTGTGAACGGCCACATGGCGACTAGTTCAAATAAACATATTGTTTGCTCTCCGACTAAACAATTTAATACAATTAACACTATACAACTAAAATAAACATTGCAATAGTTTAGATTTAGTAGTAATCATTTGAAAAACGAACTCTTGTGAATACAGTGCGTACACAAAGCACCTCTTATTTTGCAGCAAAACAGCCCAAAGAGTGCACGCCAATAATCTATAGTATTACCTGTGAGGGTACAAGACCGATACACAATATACATGTACACGCATTTGTCCGTGATCGTGCAAACTGCTCTGAATGAAATATTGAATTGGGGGAAGTGAGAGAGAGGATAGCGTATAAAGTGTGAGAGAAAGACAAACAAAGAAAAGTGAAAGAAGTTTGCAAAAAGTAACCATCAGAAGTCAATGGAAGAACAGCTAAAATAAGAAGAAACACAACCACACGTGTGTTTCGGCTCAGTGGTTTCTTACAACATTCAATTATACACTTATTTAGAATATAACAGTATACGCATTCTGTTAACTAACTGTTATTTAACTAATAATGCTTGATCAAGTTTAGCTCCATGATTATTTTTTATATAAATAGATGTAAATAATAATAATAATAAAAAAAGATTAAAGTATTTGCTACACTATCACAAAAAGTAAACATATATCTTCAATCCAGTTTTAAACAAAAACAAGTAATCGTTTTGTATTACCAACGTGGAGTAAACAGTGTATACAACGGACAGTCGAACGCGATTTTTGGTTGAAAGATAATAAAAATCTACTTCGAAAATACATGTTAAATCTGCAAAGCAAGCGAGCAGAACATTTCAATCTACAAAAACACTCATTATTTACACAACACTTGACCCAGATATTGTCCAGCTTGCCCCATTGTTAACATAAACCAGTTATGGTCACTGTTTGTAATTATATAAATAATTTGCACATATTCCACGTGTTGAAGTGAAACCCGTAATACACGCTCTGGAAACGAATGGAAAGGGGTCGTCTCAAACAAAGAATGGCTTGTCAGCGTATATAATGTAAACATGATTTCTATACAAGTTAGCAAAGACTGATTCTATAACAAAATCGAACCATAAACATTTTCTTTAAAACATGTACAACATTGTATTGCAATTAAAAAGAATACATTTCAAAAATTGTTACTACATGATACAATGTTCAGATTGACAGCTACTATCAACTTTCTCTAAGTTGTAACGCTTCTGAGTGCTTCGTCAACTGTTTCAGTTTATGCGTTAAGAAGCATATTCTGTCTTTAATAAAACAATATTTTATGTTTATAAGCACACTTAAGTGAGTACTAAATACCCCATTAAACAGTTTCAAATTTGCCAAGCAATAATCTTTTATGGATGATATGGCAATGTTAAAGGGAAGTAATTTGATGATTGTTGATAATCAAAAGCTATGACAGCTAATATTACATTTGACATATTCCCTTATCACATATGAATTGCAAACAAACACCGTTGTATGTTTACAAATAGATAAAGTATATCTAGAGCATGGTGCGATAATCAGTAATACACATTATGATTGTATTAACATAGCTCGCCAATAACATATATAGCGAATTATGTTAAGAATCTATTTGAATCTATTTGCATGAATATAATATATGACTATTTCAAATCCTACTTACTTTGACTATATCATAAATAAGCTAATCGATGACATATACTAATATGATAATATGAACATATATAGCGACATATGTTAAGAATCTATTTAAATCTATTTACATGAATATAATATATGACTATTTCAAATCCTACTTACTTTGACTATATCATAAATAAGCTAATCGATGACATATACTAATATGATAATATGTAACAGTTACTTTTACATCATGAATGTATATATATATAGCTGTATATAGTCCTTACATCATGGATCCGGAAAGAAAGTTTTGTAATCACACGTGTTTATATATATTTGTCAAGGTCACTGGCACTTCTCAGAAGATGACGTTGCGGTCCCGCGTTATCTTTGTAAAATAAACGTCCATCACTTGACCATGCCTGTTGGAGTTTATCTGACTTAACTAGATGTCTGGCACGTGCTAGGAGACGGGATCTGACGCGTGTAAGATCCTCGTTAATGAAGATACCTTTGAAGTCATGATTTCCTTTAAGGTCAAATCTGGCTCTATCAGTAGGAACGCCACGGACCTATAACGTATCAGTTCTGTTCGCATTTTAACTCCGCGAACATAGACTATTTCTTTGTATTTTACGAACTATTTTACGAATTTTCAATTAAAACAGACGCCATTTTTTTACACCCGAAATTGGGCGCGCTACTTCGGCGAGCACTACGGGTACCTATGGAGTCTAACAACACGCGTACTGTGTTTCATACCGTATATTATGTAGAAACTAATACCTTACTGGACGAAATAACGTCCCATTATGTGTCAACACGATGCGGTGTTGGTGACTGACAGGTCACCGTGACATAACTTGACACGTGAAATTGACATGTTGGTCAAATTGGATTTGGGATTACTGTCTGCTGCTAGAGGTCCATGATCAAGGTATTTGTTTTATCATTAAAATGTGTTTGTTTATAAACAGTACACACCACCTTTAGATCGTACATATTTAGACATAAGCCAAATATAGTGCCTAAAAAAGTGGCGTATACTGTATAATAGAAAGTTTATATTTTTCGTGTACTCCGATCTTTCCAGTAACTGGATGTACTGTAAACTGTAGAACGTTTCGTGGAATAAAACAATTACTAGTAGAAATGCTATCAATGTCCCCGGCACCCCCGCCCACCCAAGTACGGTTGATATGGGGAGGATGGGGGTGGGTAGATGGAGCTTGAATACCGAAACGAAAACAAGGAAGGGGTAAGGAAACTAGAAACCCCCTCCACCCCCACCCCTCAGATTCATGAATGTAAATTGTTAGCGTTGTCTCTTTATCGTTATGTTATCCCCATTGTATCGCACATTCGTGAATACATACTCGATACAACTACCATCGAAATAATGTAAACAGCCATTGACATGTCAGATTAATATTTATGTACAGTAACATAGATCTACATACACATATGTGTACATATATATCCATGACAGTTAGTAGAGTTTTGAGTTTTCCTTTATAAATATGTTACATTATGTATAACAAAGGATAAACTCTGTCTGTTTGATCATTGACATTGGATTGATGTTGTTTTCAGAGAGGCCTCAAAATGTGAATCGTGCCCTTGAGCAATTCTAAGTGAATTGATACTGACGACTTCAGAATGGCAAGCCGAGTTAAATGCCATTGGATCATTTTGAGGTGGGAGCCCTTTTAAAAAATGTTTACACTTGTGTAGTTCTTTAAATGGAGCTTGTGTTTTGCTTGCATGGTGCTGTTCAAAGTTACAGTAAAAAATGTTTTCGGTGATAATGCAGCGTGATTGTCATATGAGCTCGTGTAAACTACATGTACTGGATACATGCTAAAACAAGTTGTGTTAAAGGGACACTAGGCAATCTTTTTTTTTTTAAACTTCTGGAGTTTCGGTCAATTTTTCTGCATAATTTGCATTAGGGATCATTAATAGTATTTATTAGAATAGTTCAGAACTGTTGATAACAGTGCACATATAATATAGTTAAGTATTTGATAGAATAACGAAGACAAAATGAAACACTTTTATTTAATTTTTAATGCAAGCAGGTTTAAATTTAAAATGTTACCAGGTTAACAAATGGAGATGCTAATGTAAATGCTTTATAAATACTTCAAGAGTGCCGTGTGTCCCTTTAACATGAACTAATTACAATATTATTATGGTCTATAGGTGATGGGTCCCCAATTTATTAAAGGGACACAGAGCAAATTTTCAATCTTGTGTCTGTTTTACACATTTTCACATCAGAACAGACCACACATCTACAAAAGTGTCTTCTCAACTGCCCTATTTAATCGTGTTTTATTACTAAAACTAGCGGCATCACCAGGTTTTGAGATAGAAAATAAATAGTTGTATGTTAATGTTTTCTCCCCATGTAAAATGACCTTACTAAGTCATTAAAGTAAAATATTCTATCAACAAAACGTGTAAAATTTAACAATTTTAGATTTTTGGCAAGAGTTGTATTTTATTCCCCTTCTAGTAAAAATGGCTTATAGAGCATTGCACCCTCTGTCAGATTTAACTTTCCTTATAATAGATTCTTGCTGTAGTACTGTTGGGTGAAAAATACATTAAAATTGTTCTGTAATCATGTCAGGTCAATCATATACTCGTATGATACACAATATAATATGTATTGACCCTTTATTTGATGTGCCATTTACTCAGTTTTGGTCAAGGGACGTTTATAGCATATCGGCTTTGAATCCAGTGAACACGGATTCAAGTCTTACTGGCGCTACTGGTTTACTTCGTTGTATCCTGCTAGCCCATTGTGTCAAACTGTCCCATTCCCCTTAACATGCCCTAGCTCCCCCTAGCAACACCTGATTCAAATTGAATACTGTACGCGACTTATTTTTACTTTTTATTTTCTTTCAGGCTGCACGTCATGTGGAAGAAGACTCCCATGTACACCACTGGCCAGAGTCAATGCTGAAGTTTATGTTCGCTTAATTATTTGCTTAATAAAGTATATATATGAACTAAAATATTGTCTTTATAAACATGATAAATATGTCTTCCACCACAAAGTGGTAGGTGAGACAGATTATATTTGGCTTTTCCGTTCGTCCGTCACAAATCTTGTCTGCGCTATTTGTTGGATTTTTACGAAACTTTGTAAGAAGCATCAGTATGTGCATATCAAATACTGAAGGTCAAGGGCGCCGTGACCCAGTAATGATCATGAAAACCCTTGTCTGCACTGTGCACTTCCCCAGAAGGAAATCTCATAAAAATTCATGGTTTGAGTGCATTTGGTGAGAGAATGATGCCTTTTGATTTTGATGTCATTAGGTCAAAGATCATTGTCACCGTAACATGATAATGTAAAATGTTGTAAACTGTAAGTCAAATATCATGAACTTAATGGATGGATTGCTTCTGGCGAGAGGGTGATCCTTCTGATTGTGAGTGGGTCAACGGTCAAGGTCACAGACCGGATAATGTCCGTAATGAAACTCTTTTTTACTTTCTCTAAAGCTAATTTCATAAAACGTCATACTTTGACTGCCTTTGGTGAATAATCCCTGTTTATTTTGAAGTCAGTAGTTGAAAGGTCCGTTACCATGACCGGAAAATGAAAAGTCTTGTCCACGCAGTGTTTCCTTTTACCTAAAGCAAATTTCATAAACCTTCATTGGTGGACAGTGGAAAGAGGATGATCCGTTTGATTTTTAGGTCAAAAGTCAAGTTCCTGCTGACATCCATTATCAAACATTTATAAACAAGGATAAGCATATGGTACAACACACATGTTATAATATAACTATATATGCCCTATAAAGATAACAGACCCGCACTTTTCGGATACACGCGTACAGTGTTTCACAACACCACAAACCATTGACACAATTTCATGTCCACATATTTATGTTATGCAATCTTCGAGTTTACACAAAATCATGTTTGTTACTGACAGTAGCATGTCTGTTACTCGTCAGTCATTTACTCGAGTCGCCCCCTCAGTTTCAAACGAACAGTTAAAAGAATATACTTCTTTCTGCCTGTTAAACTTATATTAGTTAATCGCTTTTTCTGATTTCGAAAATTAACTCTGACATTAACCCAAAGCATGTATAGATCAAAAATTTAGTGTAAAATACATAGACACATACATTTTAAATATATGTGTTTACATAACAAAATTATTTAATTGTTTCTGTAGCCGGTGGTCTTTTTCAATGAATATGAATGTTGCCGTCTTGGGTCGGAAGGCCCTGTTACTTAATTAGTACTTGTCTCCGTTTATTGAAATTCAACATATATACAGAGGAGAGATGTATCTATATGATTTTGTTTTTATTCTCGCTTCTAAAATGACGAAATAAATCGATTTAAATAAAAGGCGCATTCTCAGCAATACACAACGTACTGTGTGCGTTGGTGGGGAAGCCGACGGGGTAATGGAGGGATACAGTCATACTACCGTAATGTTGCTCTCATAAATACTGTGAACATACTACATCAATAATATAACAACTACTGAACAATGCTGAAATCGATTTATCTTTATAAATGAATTCATAATTCCACAATTTTATTCCGTGCGAACGTCGATTTGGAACGTGGAATCGGCGTATTTAAGCGATTACGGTGTACTTCGTTAATTTTCGGGTGTGGGGGCGGGGGTGGGTTGGGGATGAAAGAACTTGCCTCCGTTTTTTTTTATATTTTACATATCTACAGACGAAAAATGTATTTACGCGTACATGCTTTTATCTGTTCTAAAATGATGAAATAAATCGAATTTGATTAAAACTGCGCATTCGCAGCTATATACAACTTAATAAATACGGTATAGAGGGTGGTGGGGGTGGCATGAAGGGCGGGGTTGCAGGGATACTACCGTAATGGTGTCCTTGAAAAAAACTGTGAACATTCTACTCTAATAATTCATTAAATACAGAACAATGTTGAAATCAATATATCTCTTAAAAAGGATTTCACAATTTCATGGTTTTATATCCCGCGTGTACATTAACTTCAAAAGGCGATTGTTCATATTTTAGCGAACACGGTGTACTTTGTTAATTTTGGGAAAAAAAAAGTACTTTTTTCTGATTGACTTTAAATTTTGGTTTTTAATAGTAGACATGTCAATGAACACTTTCAAGAAAAAAAATTCATTCTCGTTGTTAAAACTTTTTTTTTTTGCTTTTTTTTCGGATTCAGAAAATTAGCACTGCAACATATATTTCCACTATCCTCATTTCCTTTCCCGACGTACCGTTACAATTTGGTTTGTTAAAACCTATTCTGAGCACTCCGGCATAAACCAAAAGGATGTATAGATCAGAAATTTAATCTGGAATGCATGGATACATACATTTGAAATATATGTATTGAAATAATGGAATTATTTCATTTCTTGTGTACCCGGTCGCGTCTGTAAATGTATATGCATTATGCCGTCTTTGCGTCCGTGGGTCATGTTAGTTAATTTTGGGGAAAAAAAAGTACTTGTCTCTGATTTCATTAAAAATTTGCATATGGACAGAGGAAAGATTTATCTACGCGTACATGCATTTGTTTTTATTCTCGCTTCTAAAATGACAAAATAAATCGATTTTGATTTAAAAGCGCATTTTTTCGCAATTTAAACCTTAAGGGTTCGCCAATAGTATAAAGTGGATGGGGTATGGTAAAAAATACAATGTCAATTTTTGCTTAAACTTCAATTTTCTTGCATCTGTCAATGCTGACATAGTGTGTCACATTTATAAGGAAACAATTTGATTGCTAGTGTTTTGAATAAAAGTAATTCATAAAAAAGATATTGTACTTTTGAATTCAGTACCTCGGGTGCATCCAATCATTGACTTCTTTTTCTTTTTTATTGAAAGTGAATACACACATCCATAGTCCAGTATGTTGTTAACAATATGTAAGAATAAAAATTAAAAATAACATAACAGCAACTTAATTAAACAGAATTTCATAAACTCCAAATCAATGAATTTTCTGCTACGTGTTTTATCCCCAAAAGTAGTGCAAATCACTTTTAAATTATACGATTTGCACGAGATTTACTACTACTAATACTACACAATGATTATTGAATGAATGGTATTACAAAACATTTGTTTACCTCATGAACGATCCTCTATTGCGACTGTATTCTGATAGATCTGAACAGTTTATTTCAGGTGCGTGGGGAATACGTGTTGTTTCTTCTTAAATATGTTATTCTTGAGAGATATAAGCCTCGAAACATTATAAAACCAATTAAATTGGCAAATAATATTGTTACTTTCTAATTTCCGGAAATTTCTCATTCGCAACATCTCCATCATTTCTATGAAGTATGATTCCGAACGTAGCCAGTATTATCCGAGTTTTCACGAAAGAATGCCTTATAACACCTACAACTGCATAAAGTAGTGCCATTTGTATTTTTTATTTTTAGTATTTATAACCGCAAGGGTTAATTTTCTTCTTTTTCTTGCAACATTTATAACGCAAATGATAAGAATATTGTTTAAAATGAAAGATACAATTTGTAATTATAAATTCGAAAATTCGATTCGGATTTCCCTAGTATGCATCGTTAAAAAAATGATAGGCGTAGGAATCATAATCGGTTAATCGGTCATACTTTGTTCAGCGAGGTAAAGCATTGAAAATACACCAAGAAAACGTAAAATCTTTAACTCGACATCCATGATTACCTGACAGGTGATTTGAATTGTCTTCAATGTTTTAACAATCTACTTAGGGTAATATTCAAGATTCACATATATGTTCTGTAGCTGCATAGATGACTCTCACACGAATTTAGGCAATAATCCATGTTCCACTTTTGTTTACATATTTTTATGAATGAAAAATATGGCCGAAGAAAACTTCAACGTGTCAACGAAGTTATTTACTTTTTTCTGCAAAACTGGTTTGAACTTCGACTTAATACTCTAACATTTTGTTAATCATTGTCTATACATTTAATCTAAGCCAAAAAATATATATTGTGTTCAGTAATTATATTGTTTGCAGGGAAGTCCTTTACCCTATTGTTTTTGTTCATGCTAATTAAGTACCCACATATTGACATTTTTCGTTATGACTAAAGTGAATTATACTCAAAGTTTAATATGAAAGGTGTGTTACATATTTTCAAGACTGTCTAGTTATTTAGGTTTCAACACCTAATACCCCACCCACTGGAAAGTAATTTCAGAACATTGGCGAACCCTTAAAACAACCTAAATTCATCCCTTTGAAACATACCTTTAACTATTAATAGGAATTACACGAAGTGTACGCCAATTATGTTCGACCAATGTAGTTTGTGAATATTATTACTTTAACAACGATCTGTGATTGTGTTTTGTTATAATCACAGTTTATAAATAAGAGGTGTATAAATCTGACCAGTGAAAATTTTCCCAATAATGTCATTTTGTTATCGATTTTATCACGTGACCTTGTTTGATAAATATCCCTACGCCATAGGGCTGGCGTTCCTACTGTAAAGAAAACGTTTCTCGACTTGTATGAAGTAAACTTGACTATAACGTCTCTAGGATGGCCTTGAGAGTCTGGGCCAACTCGATGTGACCGATCAATATCAACTATGGCGACGTTTACTTTACATGCGTTTGCAACTTTAACAACAATATCATCAGTCGACTCGCCTGGAGACTCTGCGTACCCGGAGATCCGTAAGCAGTTTCGCCTGGAATACTGCTCAGCGACGTCAAGTTTAAAATCTGTTTCGTTTGTATGTTCTTCCAGAACTTTTACCCTTTCAGTGAGCGTGACAACCTGTTCGGATAGTCCTCGATTCTCTAACTCGAGTTTCGCGAGTCTAGCATTGAGTGATTCTGAAACAGCATCAGCAACAGACTGGGCCATAGCTTTTACCGACTCACTGATAAAGCTTTTCATTTCATCTTTCATAGACATGAACACAGTGTGTGCTATTGTTTTCATTTCTGAAGAAGAAAGAGGCACGGTGTGCTCAGTGTCCATATCGCTATCATCGCCAGAGCTATCACCTTCACCTTTGGTTTTCTTGGGTGGATTCGCACCAGGACTCGGTGTGCAAGGTTCAAATTCCCTCTTCTTATCAGGATTTAGTGAGATTGGGGTTGATGAGGCCATATTAAAATGTTGTTTATGTTGTTTATGTTGAACTTTTAAATAGTGTAAATAGTGTCCGAACTTACGTATTACTTACATATTATTGACGATCTTATAGTCCAATAATTGCCATAGTCCAACATTATATCGCGCTACACACTACACAATACACACAGGTAGCACAAGCAACACAGGTAAACGTGTACACATTTCCAGGTGAACTCACAACAATCCAAATCGAAGTCTTATTCGAACCTTCTTGCAAACAGCTCATCAAAATCAATAGCACACCTACAAACACAACACCCCATATCCAAGGCCATTAAGTATAAATATGAACGACCTGTAAAAACGATCGTTACATATCCCACATCATCCCGATCTCTCGCCGAATAAATATAAATACGGGCGACCTTTAAAAACGGTCGTTACGTATCACACATCACCCTGATTCCAACCTCGATAAGTATTAATACGGGCGACCTGTAAAAACGGTCGTTACGTATCACACATCACCCTGATTCCAACCTCAATAAGTATAAATACCGGCGACCTGTAAAGACGGTCGTTACGTATCACACATCACCCTGATTCCAACCTCAATAAGTATAAATACGGGCGACCTGTAAAAACCGTCGTTACGTATCACCATCACCCTGATTCCATCCTCAATAAGTATAAATACGGGCGACCTGTAAAAACGGTCGTTACGTATCACACATCACCCTGATTTCAACCTCAATAAGTATAAATACGGGCGACCTGTAAAAACGGTCGTTACGTATCACACATCACCCTGATTCCAACCTCAATAAGTATAAATACGGGCGACCTGTAAAAACGGTCGTTACGTATCACACATCACCTTGATTCCAACCTCAATAAGTATAAATACGGGCGACCTGTAAAAACGGTCGTTACGAATCACACATCACCCTGATTCCAACCTCAATAAGTATAAATACCGGCGACAGGTAAAAACGGTCGTTACGTATCACACATCACCCTGATTCCAACCTCAATAAATATAAATTTGGGCGACCTGTAAAAACGGTCGTTACGAATCACACATCACCCTGATTCCAACCTCAATAAGTATGTATATGGGCGACCTGTAAAAACGGTCGTTACATATCACACATCACCCTGATTCCAACCTCAATAAGTATAAATACCGGCGACCTGTAAAAACGGTCGTTACGTATCACACAACACCCCGATTCCAACCTCAATAAGTATAAATACGGGCGACCTGTAAAAACGGTCGTTACGTATTACACATCACCCTGATTCCAACCTAAATAAGTATAAATACGGGCGACCTTTAAAAACGGCCGTTACGTATCCCGCATCTGCCTGATTACACCCCCCAATAATAATTGGAGGTTAATTGGGGTAGGTGTGCCTCTCTGTGAAATTGGCCCTTGATAGCAGACAGACAGACAGACAGTCTGTCTGTCCCTTGATAGCCATATGAGACCCTCGAGCTAAAGCTCAAATTGAATTGAACTGAATTAGAACATTAGTTTTTTTGTTTTGTTTTTTCATATTGTTTAAAGGGACACACGGCAATCTTGAGTTTTATTAAAACATTAAAACAAGTGCTCCTCGATTAGTTATCCTGCGTCATTTTGACTTTAAAACTGCTTGCATATAATTCAATAAAAAAATAAGATTACAATATGCTTCGTTATTTTACCATTTTTTTAAATATATTATTGGTGCAATATTCTAAAGAGATAGTAATATGTAAAAACAATTTGCTTTGAACTATTCTAATAATTAAAGGGACACTGTCCGTAAGTAAGCAGATATTGAGCATAACCAAATAACTGTCTGACTTTTATTCAGTGAAATGTATACATGAAAACATGAGCATAGACACTAAGAAGTCTGTAGTAATACATTCGTGAGTTTGGGAAAAAAAAGCTTAAATTATTATTTGTAAATAAAGTGGGACCCACCGTATTTACCTTTTCTGCGATCACGTGATTTCCATTAGCGCATTAGGTTCTCACCATAGTATTTAGGGCGTAATATGTATAGCCCGCTTAGCTCAGTTTGGAGCTAGGTCGACTACTTTACGTTCACTATTATTACCGCGACTTTAATTTTAGTTTGGGCTGCGAGTTCAAACGCCCGAAATGGTTTCTCTGTTTTTTTGTACCGCGACTGAATTCCATCAAACAATCCTGCTTTAATTAGTAAATATTCAGTAATGTTTGGTATGTAATGTTTGCGAACATAATTAGTGGTGTGTGTTTTATAAGCTAAAAGTTACGGACAGTGTCCTTTTAACATTAATGATGAAACAAATGCAAGTTTCATGAGTTAAGAGAAAAAATAACTATATATGATTATAAAGATTTAAAAAAATCAAGATTGCCGTGTGTCCCTTTTAACCTACTTGTTGTCTCAGATTTTTAAATACTTTTACCATTTATTCAATACCATTTTACTACAAGCAGTCTTCGCGGTGAAGTGCGTGACCTATACAGAGAATAAGGGACGCCGCGAGTTTTTAAAAAATCAAGATTGCCATGCGTCCCTTTAAAGGGATGTGCTCAATAGAGTCTGGACAGTTGAACATGTTTTGTAATGTGTGTCTCGATTTATAAATCCCGTCTAATTTTTATTTTTTATCCTGGTTACATTGAAATAAATCAAATTTTAAGTATTCAATATTTCGTCTTATTATAATACAAGTTTTTATGTTTTACTCATCAGAAATATATAGAATTATGACAAATGTATAAGTAATATTAATAGTACTGAACCATGAAACTCTTAAAGTCATCTTAAATACAGTACTTGAATAAAGGTTATATTGAAACCTTCATAACGCTTAGTGCGAGCTTACCCTTGGTGTAAGGTCAGACCAATAAAGAGTCATTAAGATAATCACTGTTATCTTTTGAGGTTATATTGTCCGGGTATCTAAAGTTCATACTGTGGTCAAGGCCTCACAGTAGGGACATGATTAATTAGTGAAGATAGGGACAGTGCAGTGTTAAGTAACAGATTAAACATGTGAGGGTCACTTTAGTATTTTTTTATGTTGAAACATAACTATTTCTCATGTGATAAAGTGAAAATGTATCTATATGAAAATAGAATTATGCTCGTACGGCAATCAAATCTAATGATGGAATTATGCTCTTATGGCAATCAAATCTAATGATGGAAACAAATAAATTGCTAAACAAGTAACTTAAAGCTTCACAACTGCCACTGAATTATAATTAATAATATAACGCGAAAGCGAGGACTTTTTCTCTCGAATTTATGAATTCCGCATTTCTGTCATTATTTGCAAAATGTCTCGGAAAGATTTAGTTCTAACACCATACACATCTAACAACATACACATGTAGCTCAAAATCTGCATAGTTTCGAAGAGTCAGAGGCTTCCATCTCGGCAGAGGCCACCACCTCGGCAGAGGCCACCACATCGGCATATATGCGCTTCAGTAGCAATTTTTTATACATTTAGCAACAAAAGAGAAATGCAAATGAGAATGAATTTAAGTCTTTAGGTTTTGTATTCAGGACCGGGTAGTGTTTAAACAAAATGGCGATGAGTATAAGCAGTTAAACATTATTAATGGAATGCCTACATAAAACACACAAATAGGAAAATCTGCAATCTTATAGAACAGCTAAAAAAGTACATATGAATTTGCTTATGTTAATAAAAGTCACAATATTCTTTCAACGTGAGTTACCATCGTACCACGTTAGCAATATTAATATTGTCATTAACTGTTCCAAGATGTCTTACTTTTCGCGTTTCGTTAAGATATCAAAGCAAGGACAGTAAATCACTTTTTTCCATGTAATAACATCTTTTCTTTTTAACACAAATTAGCTTAACATTGATAATGGTAAGCATATTGTCACGTTATCTAGATGTTAAACGTTTATGGAATAATAAACTTTTGATAATAAAAATAAATAAATATATACATATATTAATAAACTTACCCAATCATCAAACACAAGACGTGCGCATCAATTATAATCCAGTTTTAGAAGAAACAACAATGTTGCCACATGATTGGATCAACACAATCTTACAATGAAAAGGTTACCCTTCACATGTTCTATTTTAAAGACAGCACGTGCATTCACTGCGTAAGCATGGGTTATCTGACCTAATCAGTTCATTCACAAAATCCACAAAGTGGGTGGACAGAGAACATCTTTGAGGCACATTAAGGAAAAATAGAACATCGGCCTATATCATCGTAGGGGTAGATATGTAAACGCAACTGATAATCGCCGCATTAACAGAAAATAACGGATACACAACTGAACATAGAATGAATGAATGAATGAAGAATGAATGAATGAATGTGAATGAATGAATGAATGAATGAATGAATGAATGAACGAACGAACGAACGAACGAACGAACGACGAACGAACGAACGAATGAATGAATGAATGATTCAATGAATGGGTTTGAATGATAGAACGAACGAATGTATACTGGTACAATTAATTCATAAAAGGAAACAAAATGGTGGAATATGTCCACATATAGTGTTACAATGTTGTATTTCATGTCTATATATTTGTTTTTTATGTAAATACTAAAAAAAAGAAGGAAAAAAAAAAGGAATGCCAACAGGTAACAAACTAAAATTGTTTAACCATTTAAATGGCAGGTTAGAAATGTGAATGTTTGGTAGCAAATATATCAGTCATCTGCCTTCACCAATCTGAACAAGCTGATTCCCTAAAGACCTTTCAGCTCCCGAACATGGCAATTAGTCTGGTAGTTATAATTGTCTCACAACAGTAAATGGCTTCAGCAAGACATTTATTATAATATAATGTTATAGTGTGTTGACAATCAAACAAGCACACGTTTTAAGCAATAGTTAAAGTTAAGTAACCCATTTATCCCAAGCCCTGATTTATATTAAGAAAACACCATATGAAAATGGTTAGGCAATGCAAAATAAAATGAACATTTTGTTATCCCCCATTGTTATTTTATCTGAAAAAGCATAGTCTTAAAAGAAATGTATGTGTTTTGACTTATAAAATAACATGAAAATTAAATAATTATATATTTTACAGGTATCACATAACATGACTTCTTGAAGCGTAATAAAGCTATGGATTATTTAGCGTAATACACTAGTGCATATAGACACAGACCTAAATATTATGATTTATTATGCAATATTTTAATATCATTCCATTTGATCCTACTCTAAAGAATATATTTTTTTCCAGCTTATAAAAATGTCATAATGTTAGCAAAAAGTGTAATTATAAAACTATATCAATTAAATCCCTTACAACATCAACCTTAGTATATCCGCTTTTTTCTGCTCCAAATTACACTGTGTAACAGAAATGGAATGGTGTGTATTCAGAAATATAGCCCGTGTGTGACCAGGTCAAACACAGTTCATGTTATACAATTTCTCCTGAGAATTATGTTACTATATCAGTAGATTTGCTCTTGTCTGAGGTTATAGGTGAAAAATCAGAATTAAAATAAAATCTTAAAATCCTACAATTTGTTTTCAGTCTTTTTCTGAGAGTCAAAATACAAAAGAAACTAAATCCTTACCCTTCTATGAATGTATAATCGACTGTCCTTTTAATTTGGACCAGTCCATTTGTAGTACAAAGGGGTGTTTGGATCAAATGACTAATGAGAACCAAGACAGTTAAACCCTGATCAGCCTGCAAGATGTCGTGCCAGTCATTTTGCTAAAGGTTCCAAATCAACATCACTTATGCTTTTTGAGAAGTAGTCACCTCAAAATCGCATTTTTTAAATCTATTTTTAACCATTGCGGCCATCTTGAATTTCCGGCCGACCTGAAATTTTGCGAGGATCAATTACACATCAAGAGCAACATTCCTGTGAAGTTTCATGAAAATCCGTCAAGTAGTTTCAGAGGAGTAGTCGCTACAAGTTTTCATTATATAAGTCTATGTAAACAAAGATGGTCGCTGACGGCCATGTTTAACGTCAAATCAAAATAGTTTTTGACAAGGATCAACATCATGTCATACTGATCATTTTAGAAAAAGTCCCATATCAATATCACTTATAGTTTTCAAGAAGTAGTCGCTACAAACTTGTATTTTGAAAACCTATTTTTAGCCATGGCGGCCATCTTGAATTTCCGGCCGATCTGAAATTTTGCTAGGATCAATAAGACATCAAGAGCAACATTCCTGTGAAGTGTCATGAAAATCCGTCAAGTAATTACAGAGGAGTAGTCGCTACAAGTTTTTACTATATAACTCTATGTAAACAAAGATGGCCGCTGGCAGCCACGTTTAACGTCGAATCAAAACGATTTTTGATAAGGACCAACATCATGTCATGCTGATCATGTTAGAAAAAGTCCCATATCAATATCACTTAGAGTTTTCAAGAAGTAGTCGCTACAAACTTGTTTTTTAAAAATCTCTTTTTAGATTTGGCGGCCATCTTGGATTTCACATCAACATGAATTTTTGGTAGGATCAACTAGACTCCATGGGCAACATTTCTGTAAAGTTTTATGAAAATCTATTCAGTAGTTTCAGAGGAGTAGTCGCTACAAAACAAAAGTTAACGGACGGACGGACAGACGGACGGACGGACGGACGCCGCACCACGGCATAAGCTCTGCTGATCTCTGATCAGTAGAGCTAAAAACATAACAAAGAACAAAAGTCAGAACTATTTATTAGTTTCTAAAAAGTTATTAATTGTACGAAAAAGTAAGGGAAACAATAAGATTTCAAATTTTGACTCCAAAATTGACTCTGCAGACCCTGAATATATGTGTATTATTTGAAATGAAATATAGTCAAACGGTCGTAATTGCAAAACCGAGGTAATAACACACTGTTTTAGTGGAGAGTACTGCAGTAACTTCTTAAAACAGACTTCACTCCAACATGCAATAATTATTTAACATTTTGTTACGTTTTTTTTTGTTTATATATAATACCGGTATGTGATTTTTTTAAAAATAATATTTGAAAAATAAATTCAACATTTAACCAACTATAAAATGTAACTTAATGCACTGATGCGCATTTAGAATGGACACAAACTTGTTCAATCTCGTTTAACTCGTAGTTGCATAACTAAGCAACCGTGACGTCACCATCATATCAACACAATTTTAAAATATTTTAAAAAAAATACAGAAATCCCGAAGCCGCAAACTGTCTCCTGTACCTAATACTATATAATCTTCGCTGCACCATGTGTCCCTTTAACATATCAAAGTAAATTTGTTTTTCATCGGATGAGGTCAATTTATGCATATACTATGCACACATAAAATTCGAAAACATTTGTATAGATCTTGAGTCCTAAAAAACATTGAAACAGCGGGTTTACTATCTGACTATACAAATCATAGTATTTGGCCTCCCTGCTACTTTCTGTTGTTTAACTAAGACATGTAAGACATGTCAGACGGCGAATACATACATTTGAATTTTTTTTTTCATTTTAGCTCAAATTTGACCGAACACAGAGGTGTCAGAAATATAGACAATATTAAAAATGTACATGTGTTGCTTAGCATGCTCAAATCATGCTTGAAAACTAAGGTGCTAGCCTAGGTAGGTAAACGATGTGTATATACAATTAATGTATATTATACCACAATAGCTAAAATACACACTATGCATTGTGTAATACCCGAGGATATACACAGCATATGTTAGTTATTTTGGTATAAATAAAATAGAGCATGAGTCTTGCACGTGTACGGACGATAATGCACTCGCTAACGCTCGTGCATTATCTCCCCGTACACGTGACAGTAAAGTCGAAGTTGAAGCGGTGTGCATATGTTGTAAAATTAGCATGCTGTTGGCGGGTGAGTGACTTTAACAACTGATGAACTTATGTCCCTCTACATCACACAGTGTTGATTGCCTAATTTATTACAGAATTATGTCCCTTTGTTTGACTTAGAATTTAAGCAGGGGTAATCATCACCTTCAGTGATAGATTTATGTTTTGTTTCCGTTCAATAACTTTAGTTAAGAATGAGATATTGGCATGGAACTTTCTGGATAGGAGAGGAAGCTCGGGGTTGCATTTGGGGTCACTGGGGTCAAGCTCACTGTTACTAAAAATAGAAAAGGGGTTTCTGTTCAATAAATTCAGGTAGGAATGAGATATTGGCATGAAACTTTCTGGATAGGTAGCTTATATAAAGAGGAAGCTTAGGGATTGCATTTGGGGTCACTGGGTTCAAGGTCAAGGTCACTTACTAAAAGTAGAAAAAAAGTTTCCGTTCAATAACTTCAGTTAGGAATGAAATATTGGCATGAAACTTTCTGGATAGGCAGCTTATATAAAAAGCAAGCTTGGAATTGCATTTGGGGTCAATAGGTCAAGGTCACTGTTACTAAAAATAGAAAATGGTTTCCTTTCAAAAACTTCAGTTAAAATGAGATATTTGCATAAAAATTATGGATAGGTAGCTTATATGAAAAGGAAGCTTGGGGTCACTGGATTCACGGTCAATGTCACTGGTACTTAAAACAGAAAAACGATTTCCATTCAATAACTTCAGTTAGGAATGAGATATTGGCGAAAACTTGCTATATATATAGGTAGCTTATATAAAAAGCAAGCTTGGGATTGCTTGGCAAGCAGACTAGTGGACTTTTTGTGGCGGTCCAAGGTCACTGTTACTAAAAATAGAAAAACAGTTTCCGCTCAATAACTTCAGTTAGGAATGAGATATTGGCATGGAACTTTATGGTTAGGTAGCTTATATGAAAAAGAAGCTTGGGATTGCATTTGACTCACTTAGGTCAAGGTCACTGTTACTAAAAATTGAAAAACCATTTCAGAATATTTTCAGAATTAGCCCCCTTGAAGATTTTCATGATATTATATGTTGTAAAGAAACTGAAATCTGTTGTGAACATCTTGCATACACTATTCAAATGACATCTTTCACATTGTGGAAAACCTGGCTTTAATGCCAACAGGCATTTATCTTATTACTTGCATTCCTCAAACAGTTTTGAATGGGTTGTTCCCAAACTTCATATACACATAACAACTGATGACTTTATTTCCATGTACATCTTCCATTGTTGATTGCCTAATTTATTACAGAATAATGGCCCTTTGTTTGACTTAGAATTTAAACGAGGGTATTCATCACCTTCAATGATAGTTCTGGTTGATGCAACAGAATTTTGCATTGAAAATGCCCTATCAAAAACAACTTTCACATGTAAATTATTTATTTCTCAACTTGTTTTGAAAAGTATGGTATTTTTATTTACTGCTAAAAATGTTTGTTTCACTGATGTTCAACTGATTTAGATATTAGTATAATTTTGTCTTAAAAGTCCAAATAACCTTTGGCTGAAACAAGCACCCCAACAATAGCAATGAATATAATACACTGGCCATGTAGGCTTAAATACTAACCATGTAGATTTATTATACTATATCGGCAATACTGTTTGATTTTAGGGTTTCCAGAAGGCCTTACCAATAGACAACTATACATGCTGCTTGGCAACAGTCTCAATGTCCACATGGTGTCTGTACTGATCAAAGTGATGACTCTAGGTGATACAGTTGTGAAGCAAGGTCACGACTCTAGGTGATGCAGATGTGAAGCAGTAATGACCCTAAGTGATACGGCTGGAAGCAAGGTCATGACTCTAGGTGATACAGATGTAAAGCAAGGTCATGACTCTAGGTGATGCAGATGTGAAGCAAGGTCATGGCTCTAGGGCATACGGATGTGAAGCAAAGTCATGACTCTAGGTGATACGGATGTAAAGTAAGGTCATGACTTACATTACAGATGTGAAGCAAGGTCACGAGTCTAGGTGATGCAGATGTGAAGCAATAATGACTCTAGGTGAAACAGATGTGAAGCAGTCCTGTCTCTAGGTGATAGGGATGTAAAGCAAGGTCATGACTCTAGTGCATACGGATGTGAAGCAAGGTCATGACTCTAGGTGATACAGATGTGAAGCAAAGTCACGACTCTAGGGCATATGGATGTATACCACAGTCCTAAGTCTAGGTCATGCAGATGCGCAGAAAAGTCATGACTGTATGATACTTATGTATAGCAAAGGCATGTGCAATGGCATGGCTTTAGTCGATAAAGTATGAAGCAAGCATTCCAATATTGGCCGTATACCACTACTATTGAGGGAATAAAATGATTGTTGATGCAGTCTAAACAGTCCAATCTGTCAGAAAAGCTAGCACCTAGACAGCCACTCTTGTAAAATAAAATAATTGACTGATGATGCAGTTCAAATCATATTGTAGTATGTACCATAGAGCCATGATTTTTTGGGTTAGAATAGGTAGGACCCAGTACCCACCCCAATAAAAATACCACATGTGCATGCATAAAAATCACTATAGAGAAGAATATCACACCGATCTAGGCATTTGTGTACGACTGTACATGTTTCAGCAGACATCTTTTTCTTGAATGTTTACCTTTCGAAATATCTTGCTCTATGTCTTCCATATGGGGTCGATCCTGATACCTACCTATTCTATAAAGGATCACATTGTAGGTACAAATGTTGTCCACTATATAAATAATTATTGTGAACTCTTGAAAAAAATAATTGATTGATGCAGTCCAAAATTGCAAGACATTCAGTGTTGATGAAATAAAACAATACTAAACAGTGGTTGGGGTTGGTGGGGGATAGTCCATTTCCTAAACAAGCAGAGAGCCCTAGACAATCACTCTCTAGGAAATAATACTTGCACAGTGGGGTTGAGGTGGGGTGGATAGTTTAATCAGCCTACAGCCTAACCAAGCTCATAAATGGTTATAACCAGTGTTCCGTTTCACCCTTTTAGTTAAACCGATATCTTCAGTTGCATTATTGTAACTGTATCATTTTGTTTTATTAAAGTTATAAAATATAATGATCATTGTTTTCTTTGCTAGCTTCACATGAACCTAACACAACATGAAAGGGTTACATGGCGCCAAGAGATGAACACTCTCCACACTTAATTTAATTTAAAAAAGTTTAATTGGGCATTAACCCGTAACACTTGCAGAACTGCAGAGTAAAAGTCAATTCTGTTCCGAACACGCTGTTTATGCTGGAGCCTTGGTGGTCGTCCCATTTTCCCATCATGCATATGGCAACCCAAAACCACTTGGGGTCATAACATCTGACATTTATGTGGACGACAAAAGATGCGAGGGATAGGCAGTCGCCTTATTCTTTACCAAGAAACACTAGATCTAGTTGGAAAATAGAGAAACAAATAAAATAGTCATATATCAAAGCTGTTTATTTGGTATTTACAGTCAACAATAACAACTGCCTTTGTTCAAATGCAAATAAAATATCAATACAATAAATATCATAAATATTGTGTTAAAACTTAGATAATGACATCACATTTGTAGAAATTCACAATTGCAATTGTGTACTCGACTATATGGATACAGTATACACTAGTGCTGTTCCGATTTATCAATTTCATCGAGCATCGATCATTTAAGACTTTTTTTCGATTATAAATTTTCATGATCGAGTTCACTCATTTGTTGCAAAATTATAACGTGTCATTCTCTTTTACTAAAATGTACAAGTGAATGAAATGTTTTAATTTTGCAATAAGTAATCATATATCTCTAAAGGGGTATCACAATTTATACTTAAATGCTTGGTTTCATTCAATTGCTTAATGACCAGAATATACTTGAAATGTGTTACTTTTCTTCATTATAGTCGGAGAAAAGCTTACACTGTTTAGCTCAGCCCTGTTTAATCAATTAATGATCGATCATTGGTTGGTTGAAAATTCTGATGATCGATTATGAATTTTCAACCGATTCTCGACACTAGTATACACATTGTAAACTGCACTGACAACGGTACATACTGCTGTATTGCAAAAAATAGCTGTTCTTAAATAAATGGAATTGATTTATATTGTATTCCTATGGGTTCTATGGCACCACAACACTATACAAACGAGTTATATTGCGCCAAGATTTCTTGATCCAAGCATCATTTACATAGAGATAAAAAATATGAGGCATGGATTCAGAAACTTCACAACCGCTGGAGAAACAGTTACTCCAACTGGTAAACCTCTAAAGGTCGCCACGTACGATAATGCAAAGGTAAGTCAGTGGTCCCAATTCATGGTCCCTGTGACTTGAATGCCTCAGACCTACACGGAGGCAGCTCTACTGGCTCACGTTTCTTGTTATCGAGTAGTATAGTTTGTGTATTCTGACAATCTGATGCAAAGTATCAGCTGTAAAGTAGTATTACAGAAGAATTACTTCCCTTGATGTTCACCACTTCGTTTTTATCACCAAAATGTTGTCCTCGACCTAATGACTGAACTGGACATAGAAATGGCACGACTTGTACCACACCATTTATCACATACTGGCAGAGTTGGAGTGTAATAAAGCCATGATATATTTATTATATTACTAGTGAAATAAATATACAAATGAAGGCCGCATCATCGTTCGGTCTTTCGTTCAGCTCAGAGTACATCAGATGATCGGAATTGTCTCCTGATTTCCGTAACCTCCAAAATACCGGATTATGTAAATTGAAGGGGTAGTTCCATTGTTCTGCATCATACGGATAAGACCAAGTCAACATACGACGTCTTTGTATTATAACAACGTTCTATATATGTAATATAGGCAGCTACACTAATAAATGCTGCTTTTCTAGGAGTGATGTGATAAACAGAATCTCACATTCGTTTCTATTTAATATTGGATTTACTTGTTAACTTATAAACTTGTTGGGTACAATTAATATGATGCTTGGCACAGCCTCACATCATATAATTTTATCCACCTCGTTTAATAAATATAATAGTAAAAAGAAACACTCATTAAGATCCTCTATATCTCCATTAAATTTCATCACACAGGCAGTTGTGGACAAGAAACAAAAATAGTACCACCTTGAAAATGAAACTATGACTACGGTATGCACAATCTTATTGAAAGAAACCTTCATACCAAGTTTGGTGAAAATCTGTTATCACTTCACTATCTTAAATTGCCTGATTTCAACACGATAATCTGCAGCCGGACATTGTATACCCTGATCAGCCTGCGAGTTACAGGCCGATCCGAGTTTACAATGGATGCAAAGGCTATTATAGTCGTGCTTAGCGGGTTAAGGGTTAACAAACCATCAAATCAAATCTGCTGAAGTCTGGAAGTCTCTTTTTTAATTCATTCAGGGGTTGTTACGTGTTAATGATTTTGATAATTGTCAAACTTGTCAGACATCTTGTTGAAACAAACGATCAAATCAAATTTGGTGAAAACCAAAGAAAATTTACTAAAGTTATTGCATCCACAAGCTGGAAATTTGCCTATTTTTCAATGGCAATAACTTTGAATACCAGGCGTCAATTTTGCTCATGGTCAAACCTGTCGGGAGATTTTCTTGCAGCAAACCTTCAGATCAAAGTTGGTGACAATCAGAACCCGTTTACTCAAGTTTTCATGTCCACAACCAGATATGAACTTCTTTTTCAAAAATCAAGGGCAATAAATTATAACTCCAGAAAACAAGTGCCAATTTTGCATATTGTCAATTTGTCCGAGAACTTTTTGAAACAAAATCAAATTTGGTGAAACCGAAACACGTGTACTTAAGTTAACGAACAACGGTCAGCGCGCCATCCATTAAGCTTTCGTGGCCTTCGGCCATTTTAGCTAAACATTTGTTAAAATAAACCAAATTAATGTGTACCAATGATATAATGTTACTCCAATATGGAGAGGCAATGTATTTCAGATAAGCCCCACTTTTTAAGGCCAATGCTAAAAATAAGTTTATGAAGAATAAAGCTGTAACATTTATATTGCTATACCCCCACACCAAGACACTTTTATGAAAACCCTAGAAGAAATGAGACGCGGACTTAAAAAACAGCATACAATTCCCCATCTGGAAATGTTTTAATATACATTTTTTCAGTCACTGGTCTGAAACTGAATTTTGCCTTAACTGGAATCTTTATTTCAAAAATCAATAACTTTCTATATAAAGTATTACAAAATGCTGTCAAGTTAGATAACTTTCTTTTACTGCCAATATACAGTACCTGCTGACTTTTGATATTGTTGTCAACTATATCTGAATTCTGTATAATACTCCTACATGCATGCACATTCTTTCAAAAAGTTTGACATAAATTGAAAAATGATACATTGTAAACAAACAAACAAAAGACTGGTCCATCACAACATCCCTGCCAGATACAACATGACATATATTAAGTAACAACAGGTGGAGAGGGGTTATGTCCCATTAAAAATGTAAGATCTTACTGGGGCCAGCGACATTTGATAAATGGAATTCTCTACAGAGGACTGGATTAAAGTCGACATAATGTTTGTAAAGTAAAAATATTTTTCATTTACAAAGTTGTGGATATGTCTTTCTTGCATACCAGATACGGGATTCTGCGTTTTACATGATGGCTGGAAAGTCATCTTTACGGGAAAAGATAAAAGTTTATCTTTATGGGTAAAGATACGAGTCATGCGAATCAATAATCGCGTCAATAACGTGAACAGATGAATGATGTCATTGTGCGAAAAACAACATGTAAAACGTTACTTATTGGCAACATCAACCCACAAAATGTCAATGATATGCAAGAAAAAGAATCTGTCATGGGTATTCGGTTCAGATAGGGAATTCCAACCCTCGGTATAAGTGTTTTAATCGGAACCTCAGCAGAGCCTCGGATCCGATAAAAACAAACCTCTGGTTGGAATTCCCTATCTTTACCGGATACCCATGAAAGACTCGTATAACACATAGCACAGATCCTTATAAAGACTGAAACATGTTGGTAATCATCATTCCATCTCCTACTGAACGTTTTGATTTCATGCACATACATTTTATTAATAACGGTTACATTTCAACTGAAACAACAATTACTGGTAGATATGGTACAAACACTGACTTGTTACATTTTAAAACCATAACTTCAGACCTGACAAAGATGGTTGAATTTAATTGGATTTCAAGATGTATAAGCAACAAAAGGGTTTATGGCACCCAGATCATTCTAGATCATGCCTCCATTTATATGGAAACAAAATGGAACTAGAACCTTCAAACTTACAGAATGTTTTAGCACATATTAGGCCATATGACGGTCTATTTTTTTGTGGTAGAGGCAGACCACCCCGTTTTCCTGGGTAGAACCAGTACTGTATGCCTCCCGCCCTCTGTAAGAATCAACACTTTCTCACTTGACACGTCAAGCTCCTAGTGGGATTCGAACGCAGCAGTGAGAAGTGAGTAGGTTTAAGGCGCATCAGTAAAAACACTCTTTTTTTAAATTGCCCAACCTATCTCTCATATTTAAATAATAAACTTTTTTGAATAAAATACATTCCAACATTATGACTTTAAAACGCGACAGTTGAAAATCCACACAATGGCTCATATGATGAACATGCCACACCTGTGTGTATTCCACCGTACAAAACTTGTTTGAATTTTTTTTTAAATACTGCAACTGTTTATAGCCTGCTATATGGTAATCGCAAGTCTTAAAACACAAATATATACAGCACTTCCAGCATTATAAAAATATCATATCATAAAAACACCGGTCAATATTTGTAATCCATGAATGTTCAGTTTATTGAACCACACATATTGCACCATACAATATCACCAAACCGAGAGCTCAACGAAATACTATTGTATCCTGTACTTTATTTATATATAGGTACAATAGTTCTGCGTTCACCCCTAGATTTATACATATTCAATATAGAATCAATTCATTTCTGAAATATATGGTTGTGTAAACGGTTCACTTGCAAATGACTACTTTAGATTAGTTTAAACATATTTATTTCACATCGATTGCAAAACAAGTTATTGCAACTTAGATTAATCACTCTCAATCGCTTCCTGGGTAAAACCAGTACTAAGCAATGTGGATTAATTATCTTGCCCAAGAATAAATAACATGGCCGCAGCAAGGATCAAACCCGTGACCCGGCACCTCTTGAGCTGGAGTTCGGCACTCTACCACTGGACCACGCACGCCACTTTATATCAGGACTTTGAATGTATGCATCAGCAATGTTTTCACATCCATAAATTACAGAAAACAGAAACTTATAATTTAGACTAAAAATATGTTAATAAAATTCCGATCTGTTATGGTATCAGTTTCTTTGTCAAATATTCGAGCATTGGCAATGTTTTTGTTAAAGGATTTACTGATGTGTAAAAAATGGCAATAACATTATGAAATGCAGAACAAAGTATTAAGCAATTATTACAAAATATACAGTATATAGGATCTCTCGAGATCCTAAATGGCCTGTATTACAATAATAAATTGAATGTAAATATGTATGTTTTTGATAAATATAATATTGACAAATCTGAATGAATCGTCACAAAAATAATTTCAAATTTCTAAAAACTAGGAAATACTTTTTGATTCAGAAGAGTATGTGCAACTGTGACAAAGAAGAAAGCATGGACCTTTACACCATGTCAGCATGTTTGCACATCACAGCTGGTTTGTCCATTGCATTCATTATAAAGTCTTGTGCAATAGCCAATTTCTTAAAGGAACTAACCTGCCAAATAACGACAAAATTACACAAAAAAACTGTTTATCAAAACTCTATCCAGGTGTTTAGGTCATACAATAGTGGATATAAGCTGATTAAAAGTACAGGTTTATTCATGGGTTCTTAAAAATACCTATAACTGAATATGCGTAAACTGAATTGCGAGATGGTAACTCTTAATTTGACGCCCCAATTTTGGGGTTTGGCTTGGCAGGTTAAAGCCATTTATACCGTGTGTATGGAGTGTAAGCCCAAAATTCAAGTTGAAAACATCTGCATTTTAAACAAACACTAAAGAAATTACCAAAGCAGCCCATATTTGGCTTTCAAACATCTACAATGGTCTAGGAATGTTGATTTAACATGTATTTAGTTAAACTAAGGAAAGGAAGTAGATCGTTGGTCAACTTGTGTACATAATTTCATCACATCAACTTTCTAGTCAGCTGACAATATAAACACATCTAAATGCTTCAAGGCAATCGGCTCTTTAATAAAGAGTGCCTGAACATTCGTTTTCATGGAAGCGGATGTGAGAGACTATTGATCAGTTTGATTAATATTTGTTCCCCTGTGTCGCTGGAAGCTTACTTTGATCAAGCATAAAATTCCTGGTCCCAGAGAAGCGTGTCCTCTAAAAAATTCTGAATCCTATAAAAGCTTGTTTTTCATCAAACACTTTCTTGTGCTTCTTGATCTTCTAGTGGGGAGCCAGATCTGTTCCTTACAGTGGTATCAGGGGTATTATCCGTTTTATTTGGCGATGCTTTTTTAGGTTCGGGACAACAAGTGGAAGGGTAACAGTTCTTCTCTGGGCCACAAGCTAACACACAGTCATGTGACACATCTGTTTCCTGCAATACATTCATAAACCATACAGAAAGAGAAAACAGATTATGAGGGTATTTTTACTAATTGCTTCTGTCTAGATGATTTAAGTTACCATACTTTTCAATTCATGGCGACGTCATCTGCCAAATTATACAGATGTATAGCAATGTATAGTGTTTTTAACATAAGCCACTCGCCAACCTGTAGCAAAATAAATACATTTTGCCAGGCCGGTTTGATCATTTCTTGGCTTTCCAAAATTTTAATGATGTAAACACGAAGCAATATGCACACTATGGCTCTGTAGATCTTTGTAATCTGCACGTCGAAAATAACACAAGAAATCCGTGGATTCACATGTCTCACCTAATGGAGGCTGGACTTAAAAATAAAAATGTCAATGGTGCTTAAATGAAAGTTTGTAAAAATTTTAATAACTAAAAACAACGGAGTTTGCCGTTTGCTTTTGCTGAGATGACATCTAAGTGCATTTGTTTAAAAACAAAATGCCATTCTATTAAAAACAAGAGGCCCAAGAGGGCCTGTGGATGCTCTAATGGCTAAAACGGTTCTTATATCAAGGGTTGTCGACATAAAATTCCCATCATTATTTTTTTAAAACATTGCAAAAACAACTGGGATAGGATGGCCTTAGATCCCTCCCCTGGTAATCATGGGCAATAAGTCTGCTGTGTCTAGTCTGGCATGAGTATTTTTTAATTTGTCCCACTTCTTCTATGAATGAAATTTCATAAAAAAAAAGTGGTGGGGGGGGGGGGGGGGGGGGGGGTTATATTAACATCTTAACAAATATGGTAAAGATCAGATAAAACATGGAGTAACTACAGATTTAACAAAGGAAAATACAATATAGCATTTTTCAACAAATCAAGGGCCATAACCTGTCGTTACTAACAATATCTAGCTGGTTTTCGAACTTGTCCAAGATTTTATTGATATTCCAAGCTTTGCACAACTAGACATCATACTGAGGCTTCCTGCCAAATTTTGTAGAAATCCAACAAGCTGTTTAGGAGGAGTAGTGCCGACAAAGAAATTTAAAGTAAAAATGTCAAAGTGCCATAACTCGGTCATAAATCAGCGAACTGGAACAAAAGCGCATTATGCACAACTAGACATCTAACCGATGCTTCCTGCCAATTTTCGTCGAAATCCAACAAGGCGTTTAGGAGGAGTAGCGCCGACAAGAAATTTAAAAGTAACAAGAGGTCAATGACCTTGAAGCTCTACTGATTGATTTTGATTTCAGGAAGTAGTCGCTACAGACTTGTTTTTTGAAAATCTATTTTTAACCGTGGCGGCCATCTTGAATTTCCGGCCGACCTAAAATTTGGTAGGATCAATAAGACATTAAGAGCAACATTCCTGTGAAGATTCATGAAAATCCATCAAGTAGTTTCAGAGTAGTAGTCGCTACAAGTTTTCATTATATAACTCTATGTAAACAAAGATGGCCGCTGGCAGCCATGTTTAACGTCAAATCAAAACGATTTTCGACAAGGACCAACATCATGTCATACTGATCATTTTAGAAAAAGTCCCATATCAATATCTCTTATTGTTTTGAAGAAGTAGTCGCTACAAACTTATTTATTTAAAATCTATTTTTAGCTGTGGCGGCCATCTTGAATTTCCGGCCGACCTGAAATTTTTCTAGGATCAACAAGACATCAAGAGCAACATTCCTGTGAAGTTTCATGAACATCCGTCAAGTAGTTTCAGAGGAGTAGTCGCTACAAGTTTTTATTATATAACTCTATGTAACCAAAGATGGCCCTGGCAGCCATGTTTAACGTCAAATCAAAATAATTTTCCACAAGGATCTACATCATGTCATGCTGATCATTTCAGAAAAAGTCCCATATCAATATCACTTATAGTTTTCAAGAAGTAGTCGCTACAAACTTATTTTTTAAAAATCTATTTTTAGCTGTGACGGCCATCTTGAATTTCCGGCCGACCTGAAATTTTTCTAGGATCAATTAGACATCAAGAGCAACATTCCTGTAAAGTTTCATAACAATCGCCAAGTAGTTTCAGAGGAGTAGTCGCTACAAGTTTTTACTATATAACTCTATGTAAACAAAGATGGCCGCTGGTAGCCATGTTTAACGTTGAATCAAAACGATTTTTGACTAGGATCAACATCATGTAATGCTGATCATTTTAGAAAAAGTCCCATATCAATATCACTTATAGTTTTCAAGAAGTAGTCGCTACAAACTTGTATTTTAAAACTCTATTTTTAGCTTTGGCGGCCATCTTGGATTTCACATCAACATGAATTTTTGCTAGGATCAACTAGACTTTATGGGCAACATTTCTGTTAAGTTTCATGAAAATCCATTCAGTAGTTTCAGAGGAGTAGTCGCTACAAAAAAAAGTTTACGGACAGACAGACGGACGGATGGACGGACAGACAGACGGACGGATGACGGACGCCGCACCACGGCATAAGCTCTGCTGATCTCTGATCAGTAGAGCTAAAAATGTCAAGGGGCCGTAACTTCATCAAAAATCAACGAATTGGAAAAAAACACAATAGGCACAACTAGAAATCATAGCAATGTTTCCTGCTAACATGGCTAACACCAAAACTAATGAAATAAAAAAATCAAACTAGAAAAAAATCCAAAAAAAAATCAATCAATCAAATAAGAAAAACATAAAAACAAATAACAAACAAACAAAAACAAAATTATAATAAACAAAAAAAATATATATAAAAATTAATGAAATAAAAAAATATAAAAATAAAATATAAAAAAAAAAAAATAATAAAAAATATATATTTTTTTTTATATATATATATATATATTAAAAAAAAATAAACAAAAAAAATACTCTAATAATAAACAAGAGGTCAATGACCTTGAAGCTCTACTGATTGATTTTGATTTCAGGAAGTAGTCGCTACAAACTGTTTTTTTGAAAATCTATTTTTAGCCGTGGTGGCCATCTTGAATTTCCGGCCCACCTGAAATTTTGCTAGGATCAATTAGACATCAAGAGCAACATTCCTGTGAAGTTTCATGAAAATCCATCAAGTAGTTTCAGAGGAGTAGTCGCTACAAGTTTTCATTATATAACTCTATGTAAACAAATGTGGCCACTGACAGCCATGTTTAACATTGAATCAAAAAAATGTTCGACTCGGATAACCATCATGTCATGCTGATCATTTTAGAAAAAGTCCCATATCAATATCTCTTATAGTTTTCAAGAAGTAGTCGCTACAAACTTATTTTTTAAAAATCTATTTTTAGCCATGGTGGCCATCTTGAATTTCCGGCCGACCTGAAATTTTGCTAAGATCAATTAGACATCATGAGCAACATTCATGTGAAGTTTCATGAAAATCCGTCAAGTAGTTTCAGAGGAGTAGTCGCTACAAATTATCATTATATAACTCTAATGTAAACATACATGGCCACTGGCAGCCATGTTTAACGTCGAATCAAATAATGTTCGACTTGAATAACCATCATGTCATGCTGATCATTTTAGAAAAAGTCCCATATCAATATCACTTATAGTTTTCAAGAAGTAGTCGCTACAAACTTGTATTTTGAAAATCTATTTTTAGCCATGGCGGCCATCTTGAATTTCCGGCCGACCTGAAATTTTGCAAGGATCAATTAGACATCAAGAGCAACATTCGTGTGAAGTTTCATGAAAATCCGTCAAGTATTTTCAGAGGAGTAGTCGCTACAAGTTATCATTATATAACTCTATGTAAACAAAGATGGCCACTGGCAGCCATTTTTAACGTCGAATCAAAATAATGTTCGACTCGGATAACCATCATGTCATGCTGATAATTTTAGAAAAAGTCCCATATCAATATCTCTTATAGTTTTCAAGAAGTAGTCGCTACAAACTTATTTTTTAAAAATCTATTTTTAGCCGTGGCGGCCATCTTGAATTTCCGGCCAACCTGAAATTTTGCTAGGATCAATTAGACATCAAGAGCAACATTCCTGTGAAGTTTCATGAAAATCCGTCAAGTTGTTTCCGAGGAGTAGTCGCTACAAGTTTTCATTATATAACTCTATGTAAACAAAGATGGCCGCTGGCAGCCATGTTTAACGTCGAATCAAAACGATTTTCGACAAGGACCAACATCGTGTCATGCTGATCATTTTAGAAAAAGTCCCATATCAATATCTCATAGTTTTCAAGAAGTAGTCGCTACAAACTTATTTTTTAAAAATCTATTTTTAGCCGTGGCGGCCATCTTGAATTTCCGGCCCACCTGAAATTTTGCTAGGATTAATTAGACATCAAGAGCAACATTCCTGTGAAGTTTCATGAAAATCCGTCAAGTAGTTTCAGAGGAGTAGTCGCTACAAGTTTTCATTATATAACTCTATGTAAACAAAGATGGCCGCTGACAGCCATGTTTAACGTCGAATCAAAACGATTTTCGACAAGGACCAACATCATGTCATGCTGATCATTTTAGAAAAAGTCCCATAGCAATATCCCTTAGAGTTTTCAAGAAGTAGTCGCTACAAACTTGTTTTTTAAAAACCTATTTTTAGATTTGGCGGCCATCTTGGATTTCACATCTACATGAATTTTTGCTAGGATCAACTAGACTTCATGGGCAACATTTCTGTAAAGTTTCATGAAAATCTATTCAGTAGTTTCAGAGGAGTAGTCGCTACAAAAAAAAGTTAACGGACGGACGGACAGACAGACAGACGGACGGACAGACGGACGGACGACGGACGCCGCACCACGGCATAAGCTCTGCTGATCTCTGATCAGTAGAGCTAAAAACAACAAGAGGTCAATGACCTTGAAGCTCTACTGATTGATTTTGATTTCAGGAAGTAGTCGCTACAGACTTGTTTTTTGAAAATCTATTTTTAACCGTGGCGGCCATCTTGAATTTCCGGCCGACCTGAAATTTTGCTAGGATCAATTAGACATTAAGAGCAACATTCCTGTGAAGTTTCATGAAAATCCGTCAAGTAGTTTCAGAGGAGTAGTCGCTACAAGTTTTCATTATATAACTCTATGTAAACAAAGATGGCCGCTGGTAGCCATGTTTAACGTCAAATCAAAACAATTTTCGACAAGGACCAACATCATGTCATACTGATCATTTTAGAAAAAGTCCCATATCAATATCTCTTATAGTTTTGAAGAAGTAGTCGCTACAAACTTATTTATTTTAAATCTATTTTTAGCTGTGGCGGCCATCTTGAATTTCCGGCCGACCTGAAATTTTTCTAGGATCAACTAGACATCAAGATCAACATTCCTGTGAAGTTTCATGAACATCCGTCAGGTAGTTTCAGAGGAGTAGTCGCTACAAGTTTTTACTATATAACTCTGTGTAACCAAAGATGGCCACTGGCAGCCATGTTTAACGTCGAATCAAAATAATTTTCCACAAGGATCAACATCATGTCAAGCTGATCATTTTAGAAAAAGTCCCATATCAATATCACTTATAGTTTTCAAGAAGTAGTCGCTAAAAACTTGTATTTTGAAAATCTATTTTTAGCCATGGCGGCCATCTTGAATTTCCGGCCGACCTGAAATTTTGCTAGGATCAATTAGACATAAAGAGCAACATTCCTGTAAAGTTTCATGAAAATCCGCCAAGTAGTTTCAGAGGAGTAGTCGCTACAAGTTTTTACTATATAACTCTATGTAAACAAAGATGGCCGCTGGCAGCCACGTTTACGTCGAATCAAAACGATTTTTGATAAGGACCAACATCATGTCATGCTGATCATTTTAGAAAAAGTCCCATATCAATATCACTTATAGTTTTCAAGAAGTAGTCGCTACAAACTTGTATTTTGAAAATCTATTTTTAGCTTTGGCGGCCATCTTGGATTTCACATCAACATGAATATTTGCTAGGATCAACTAGACTTCATGGGCAACATTTCTGTAAAGTTTTATGAATATCCATCCAGTAGTTTCAGAGGAGTAGTCGCTACAAATAAAAGTTAACGGACAGACGGACGGACAGACGGACGGACAGACGGACAGACGGACGACGGACGCCGCACCACGGCATAAGCTCTGCTGATCTCTGATCAGTAGAGCTAAAAAAGGCAAACCATCTGGTAAAGTTTGGTAAAGATCAGATGAAAAATGATAGCCCTATATTGTATTAACGAGGCAAAATATAGCATTTTTAACTAAATCAACGGCCATAACTCCGCTGTTACTGGCCTGGCTGGTTTTCGAACTTGTCCGAGCTTTCATTGATATTAACAATCTGTTAATGTTTGGTAAAGAGATCGGATGAAAAATGAGGCCCTTGGCCAGTAGAGCTAAAAATCATCAGCTCCAAAAAGTAGGTCAAGATCATAGATGAAATCCATGCATCCAAAAAGATGCACTACCCAAGCCACAACTATGTCAAAATAGAATAAGTTTTCTTCCGAAGATTAAGCAGGTTTTAAACATCTAGTGCATTATTATGAATTATAGTTCATGAGAAAGTGATGTAAATATAACAATTTAAGTTATGTGCCCTTTGCTTGGATGGTGAAGGTCACATCCACATTTGCTTTGTGACGTTGCAATGTACCACTCAAGATACAACTATAAGCAAAGTTTGAAAGGTCTTAATGCATACAGTTTGTGAAAAAGTGACATAAACGCCAAATTTGAAGGTAACAATTATAAGGTTATCTGCCCTTTGCTTGGAGGGTCAAGGTCACTTCCACATTTGCTTTGACACATTGCTATGTACCACTCAAGATACAGCTATAAGCAAAGTTTTAAAGGTCTAGTGCATACAGTTTGTAAAAATGTGACCTAAACGCAAAAGTTGAACCTAAAAATTATTATGTTATCTGCCCTTTGCTTGGAGGGTCGAGGTCACTTCCACATTTGCTTTGTCATGTTGCGATGTACCACCCAAGATACAACTATAAGCAAAGTTTGAAAGGTCTAGTGCATACAGTTTGTGAAAAAGTGACAAACGCAAAAGTTGAACCTTAAAATTTATTAAGTTTTCTGCCCTTTGCTTGGAGGGTCAAGGTCACTTCCACATTTACTTTGTCACGTTGCGATGTACCACCCAAGATACAACTGTAAACAAAGTTTGGAAGATCTAGGGCATATAGTTTGTGAGAAAATGACCTAAACGCAAAACTTGAATGTTGACGCCGCCACCGCCGCTACCGCCGCCACCGCCGGAAAAGCAACACCTATGTCTCTTTTTTTCTTCGAAAAGGTGAGACAAAAATGAAAACAAATACAAATGAGTTTCATGGTGAAAAGGGTGACTATACCAGGTGACTTTTTGATCACATACATGACTATAGATGTAAACAAAAGCCTCGATTCACGTAGGTTTTTTATAATTTCTTTTTATAAATACTGAACAGATTTTGATCAAGTAAAGCACACATACCTCTACTTAGCAAGCCTTTCCTCCGCCGCTAAAGACACAGTGATTATACCTTCACTTTCTGAGATTACCCCAATCAACCTTTCAAAAATGACCGAAATGATCCAGTCACAACAATTTTGAAAATTTGAAGGGTGTTATCTCAGAAAAAGTGCAGGAACAATTATTTTGTCATTAGCCGCGGAGTAAAGTAAAGGGCCCTCTCAGTAGAAGTATGTGCGGATTTTTTATCAAAATCCGTTAAGTATTCACAAAGTAATGATAACCCTATTACTGAATCAAAGCTTTTGTAAGCCATCAGCCATGTATGTGATAAAACAAGTCCCGTGGTTTAGTCACATTGGGAAGTTCTGATGCACAAACATAACAAGAGCATAAACAATTATTAATTCAGCTATACCCCATTTTGTGGGTATAAAAATAATCGTCAACTGACCTCTGAGAATTCTGGCTGAATGGTGGTGGAATGTATGCCTTCATTATGGAAGAGATCTTTAATACGCCCTGCAAGGGTCATATATTCCTGCAGATTCTGGCAGCGTATGTGAGCAGACGCAATCACACGATCTCCAGCAAGCTGCCATACATGGAACTCATGTACAGCTTGAATGCCTTTTATCTGGGAAAACAGAAAACATAGTATTTAAATTTTGTTGTGATGTGGTTGTTAAATGCTCCTTTAAGTCATTTTCAGCACATTTCAAGATCTATATATAAAGGACCATTTTTTGGTGGTTGAGGCAGATCACCCACTTTTTCCTAGGTAGAACCAGTACTGTATACCTTCCACCATCCGTAAGAACTTTGTTTTGAACATCCCATTATACTGGGACAGGTGAACTACAAGGGAATAAAGCAAACAATATTGTCTCATTGTGAATTAGTTTGTATGTTGTCTATCCACAGACAAATATCAGTAACTGGGGTTTTAAATATGTATAGGGGAAACTGAAATTGTAAAATTGTAACTATAACCTTAAAACTAATATTGTCTCCCGTATGGTGGACTACCTTGTGTGTTATCTAACCATGAATATAAACAAGTTATTTAGATTACATTTTTTTTACCTAGAATTATATTTGCTTCATAGTGGATTAGCTTGTATGTTGCCAAACCACAGACGAATCTAATAAGAGTAATGTGGGTTTTAAATTACTACTAACATAAGTGGAGTGCGTGGTCCAGTGGTAGAGCGCCGAACTCCAGATCGAGAGGTCGTGGGTTCGATCCTCGCCACGGCCACGTTATTTATCCTTGAGCAAGATAATTAATCCACATTGCTTAGTACTGGTTCTACCCAGGAAGCCATCGAAAGTGATTAATCTAAGTTGCAAGAACTTGTTTCGCAACTGATGTGAAATAAATATGTTTAAACTAAACTAACACAATACCTCTCATCAGTAGGCAACCACAAATTTCTTATTCTTTCAGTAAAGTTTGGCTGTGTCTCTTGATTTCACAGAAGGTTGAATTTAGGTTTTAAAATGAGATTTTAATATCAGATCAACTTGGCATCATAAGGAAGGTACCAGCGAAGTTTCTTGAAATTCTTTTCAACCATTAGCGTTTAATGATTACTAAACAATAAATGTCACAGAAAGTGACAAACGCCCCTAAAATGTTTTACTCATTGACCTTTGACCTCGAAGTATGGATTCATGCACACGACATAGCTTCTCATTGTGGTGAACGATTGTGTGAAGTTATATGGAAATCCCTTCAATACTTTCAAAGTTGGCTGAGACATGATTGTTTCAGAAGAATCAATTGACAGACAAGCTGACGATGTATTTACTACATGCCCCCTCCCTTCGGGGGCATAAAAAGTTGTATGAAGATATCTTAAACAAGCCATGCTCCAGATTAGTTTTTGTTGAAAAAAAACACAAAAATGATTATTTTGCTTCCATGGAAATACATCTTATATGGATATTAGAAAGTTCTATACATATCAAAAATCACCACTAGTTTGATATGTGGAGCATAAAGATACCTTGAGTTGCTTTGGAGATATGCTCTGGAAATATACAGTCTAAAGACTAGTACAACTTACAAAATAATTACAGGTTAATACATGGCGGAGCAGTGCCTTGCAGTGATAATAGCCCCCTGAAAAATTATAATGGCCCGAGGCCCATTATAGTACTTAGGGGCTATTATCACTAAAATGGCACTGCTACGCCATGGATTTACCTTTTTATTACATGTCTACCTAAACATAAAATAAATTCAATGGGGTGTTTGACTGGCCTGATGTTATTAAAGGGACACTGTCCGTAACTTTTAGCTTATAAAACACATAATAATTATGTTCGCAAACATTACACACTAAACATTATTCAATATTTACTAATTAAAAGCAAGATTGTTTAACGGAATTCAATCGCGGTAAAAAAAAAAGAAAATCCACTTCGTGCGTTTGAACTCGCAGCCCAAACTAAAATTACCTTTTCTTTACACTCGCAGTAATAATAGTGTGCATGAGCGTAAAGTAGTCAGACAACGCTCCCAACTGAGCTAAGCGGGCTATACATATTACGGAATACATACAATGGTCAAAACCTAATGCGCTAATGGAAGTCACGTGATCGCAGAAAAGGTAAATATTGTGGGTCCCACTTTATTCACATATAATAATTAAAACTTTTTTTTTTCAAACTCACAGATATATTCCTACATACTTCTTAGGGTCTATCCTCATGTTTTCATGTATACATTTCACTGAATAAAAGTCAGACAGTTATTTGGTTATGCTCAATATCTGCTTACTTACGGACAGTGTCCCTTTAAACCTTTAAGAGATCTTAAGAACGTTCATATTCACATAATCCTCTCGAGTAGTGCTATCTACAGATGAAAGTTTGCTGCACAATAAAAATGATCAAGAACAACTCTTTTTAGAAAATGGTTGTCAAGTTGTATCGTTAAATTGCAAATAACATAAATAAGAAAATGAGTCGTAGTTTATTGAGATCGGTTACATATTTTAGAAGTTAAGGACAGTTAAAATTTGTAATTTTACCATGTCGAGTCTATGATGATGTAGGTATTAACGTTGGTGACGTCATTATCGCTTTCTGACCCTGCTGTGCGAGTGCCGAAATGCGATGAGTCAGAGACTCCACAATACAAATTGTTTAATAGCAAATGTGTTACTATATTTATGTAGGCATGTATTAATACTAGAATAATGTACTTACTGTTAACATTTTTTCCTTAATGTCTTTAACCCGTATATGTGTAGGAACAGTCTGCATTAATATCAGCGATGCTTCTTTTACTGGAAAAAAAATATGATCATGGTCCTTCATGTTAACTGATGGTGAAGATACAAATAACACCTACATGTACTTCATACACAAATTAATGCAAGATGCCAGACATGTATTGTTCCAGTTCAAATGTCGGAATATACAGGCAACACATACATCAGGGTTGAATATTTTATTTTATATGTCATTGCCATTGTATAGGGTGCAGGCAATAGAAACAGTCAAAACTTCATAAAGCAATGAAATAAGACGAAATTTTATAAATTTAATTCCGACTCTATATTTCAATAAAAAATATTTGGCTAACATACAGTTGATGACAACAACTTCAAGCCAATGTCGTCTAAGTCTACTCTCAAACCAGAAAAATGTCTTTTCCAAGCAATTATATTATACGATCAATTTTATGGACAAGGGCAATTTGAAGGAAGTTGGTCCAAATTTGGGTGTTCTTCAAGACTTCTACAATGAGCTATATACTTACATAATGGTATGGTGGTGGAGAGGATGATACAAACCATGATGATACTGGAATAGAAACAAATTAACATCACACACAGAACGCTAGAGTATGTATATATTCTTGGGATATTTTGTCTCTATTACTTCAATACAATGTCTCTCTTCCATACAAAACCCAGGGATTACTCATTATTTATTTTATAACAAGAGGTCAATGACCTTGAAGCTCTACTGATAGATTTTTGATAGCCAGATCAGCATTCCTGTGAAGTTTCATGAAAATCTGTCAAGTAGTTTCGGAGGAGTAGTCGCTACAAGTTTCATTATATAACCGTATGTAAACAAAGATGGCCGCTGGCAGCCATGTTTAAAGTCAAATCAAAACGACTTTTGATAAGTATCAACATCATGTCATACTGATCATTTAAGAAAAAGTCCCATATCAATATCACTTATAGTATTCAAAAAGTAGACGCTACAAACTTGTATTTTGAAAATCTATTTTTAGCCATGGCGGCCATCTTGAATTTCTGGCCGACCTGAAATTTTGCTAGGATCAATAAGACATCAAGAGCAACATTCCTGTGAAATTTCATGAAAACCCGTCAAGTAGTTTCAGAGGAGTAGTCGCTACAAGTTTTCATTATATAACTCTATGTAAACAAAGATGGCCACTGGTGGCCATGTTTAATGTTGCATCAAAATTATTTTCGACAAGGATCAACATCATTCCATACTGATCATTTTAGAAAAAGTCCCATATCAATATCACTTATAGTTTTCAAGAAGTACTCGCTAATAACTTGTTTTTTGAAAATCTATTTTTAGCTGTGGTGGCCATCTTGAATTTCCGACCAACCTGAAATGTTGCTAGGATCATTTAGACATCAAGAGCAACATTCCTGTGAAGTTTCATGAAAATCCGTCAAGTAGTTTCAGAGGAGTAATAAATAGCTCTATGTAAACAAAGATGGCCGCTGGCAGCCATGTTTAACGTCGAGTCAAAATGATTTTCGGCAAGGACCAACATCATGTCATGCTGATCATGTCAGAAAAAGTCCCATACTAATATCACTTAGTTTTCAAGAAGTAGTCGCTACAAACTTGTTTTTTTAAAAATCTATTTTTAGATTTGGCAGCCATCTTGGATTTCACATCAACATGAATTTTTGCTAGACTTCTTAGGCAACATTTCTGTACAGTTTCATGAAAATCCATTCAGTATTTTCAGAGGAGTAGTCGCTACAAAAAAAAAGTTTATGGACGGACATTCCAAAAATTATAGTCTTAAGTGGCTAATTCAATGCAAAATTGATAGCCACATAAACCCAAATTAGCCACATAAATCCAAAATTGGACATGTTTTATGTGACTAATTACTTCCTAACCCTAATGACACAGAGTCCAAAGCACTAAGTGGCTAGACACCTAACTACCATTTTGTTTGCTCGGACGGACGGACAGACAGACGGACAGACGACGCTCCACGGCATAAGCTCTGCTGATCTCTGATCAGTAGAGCTAAAAAATGAGTATTTAACCCATATAATGACCTTCAGTGTGACCTTGACCTTTATAATATTGGTATGGTCATGCTGATGCCATGATGAGTATATATTGAAAGTTTGATGAAGAAATATCAAGAAATGAGAAAGTAATAGCCAATGTTAAGTTTTCGTGAAGAAAAAAATGAGTATTTAACCCATATAATGACCTTCAGTGTGACCTTGACCTTTACATTTTAGTATGGTCATGTCGATGCTGTCATGATTAGTATATACTGAAAGTTTGATGAAGAAATCTCAAGAAATGAGAGTTATAGCCAACGTTAAGTTTTCCTGAAGGAAAAAATTAGTATTTAACCCATATAATGACATTCAGTTTGACCGTTATCTTTATATTTTGGTATGGTCATGTCGATGTTGTCATGATGAGTACATATTGAAAGTTTGAAGAAATATCAAGAAATGAAAAAGTTATAGCCAACGTTAAGTTTTCGTGACGGACGGACTGACGGACAGACGACAAAGTGATCCCTATGTATCGCATTTTTCTTTAAATAGGTGACATAAAAACAATTCACCGAAATACAAAACCCCAGAAATTCCAAAGTTCCTCTGTATATGGTTTCTAAACAAAACCCCAAGAAATCTTGGGTTTAAACTTCATGGCAGTACTGTACAAGATCCAGTCAACAAGGATGCCTTTTACTTCTTCACGACTTGAAACCCAGGGCACCACAAGCATGTGCAAGAATACTGCACGTGTCCATTTACTTACCTCATAGCAGGATCGATTGTAAATAGACCCAGTCACCTTCTATAAAAAAACCAGATGACAAGGGCACATATTTATCACAAGTGACTGAGCCCAGGGCAATCACAAGCACGTGCAAGAACACTGCACTGCATATTTAACTGTGAACATGTTGCTGAAATATAATGATTTCTTGAACACACATTGAGTGACTGTACATACATAAAACAGTGTAATTGTCTCTACTGCATGTCACTACTTATAACCTTTTTTACACTTGGCACTCTTGACACTCCTGGGGGATCTGTACATTGCTAGAACAGGTTAGTGCATAGTATGGGAAAGGTAGATCAATGAATTGTATAAACAAACTTCCACGGTGTTTATTTTGTGAGGGCTTTATGACGAAAGCTTCGACAATTTCAAACACAAAAGATATACTTGGGAATTATTTAAAAGTAATACCCGATATTATTTTATCTTTTCAGTTCGTAAATTGTGTTATCCTGTATCTAATAATGCCATATTCATCCGTCATAATTTGTAAAAAATATGTAAAAAATCATCACATTATTCAAATTTTTGGAATTAAAAAAACCAAACCCTGTAAAGGGTGATGTGAAAGTATCAAAGCAATATATATAGGCCAAACAAATTTCAATTACTTAAACTAAGCACTTCGAAACTATCCTTTGTAGCAGTACGCTATGAAATAGATGGGATTCACCATACTAAAAGTAGGATCACATCAATAGCTGTAATACGAAGATAGCGCTTTCATTGTATATGATACAAATATACGCTTGTATAGTCAATCCTGAATTCTAATGCACTACCCTGTGCTCACCTGCGTACCTTCTTGTTTTAAAAAAATAATCTAATTGAAGTACAACACACCATCTTTATTATGCTAAATGAACGTATCATCTTAAATTTCAAGCAGTTTCAGAATAGAGTAATGATCTGACAGGAGCAGTTTTTAGATGGAAGGACGAATTGAATTGGGCAAATATTGCAATCACTAATTGCTCAGCTTTGGCCGACAGTAACATCACTTACACATTTTTCTCATAACATACTTTGATAAAATAATTCAAACCTTTACTAACACAATCTTGTTCGTGTCGAATTCTATCACAGTGATCGTCATTTCATCTTCAGAGTCTTCCCTGAGTCACTTTCTTAGAGTATACTTCTGCTCAGTCCCGTTACCAACTGCTGGTTGTGGGACGAGGTTTGTGCTTTCCTTCGATGCGTTCTTCTGATCCCCCTTCTTCTTTATGGCCGTCACCGTGGACTTGTGACCCTTGACCCCCGTGGACTGTGACCTTGACCCCCGTGACCGTGTCCGTGTCCATGACCCCCCACCCCCACTGACACAGTGACTGTGACCTGTAAAACTAAGAGCAAATTTAAATTTTGGGTTTGTCAATTTTTGTAAATTGGAAAATGCATTAATGTTTCATTTCATGGCCAGGATAGTAAAGATGCTGCATCTAAAACTGTCTTGCTTCCCCCTACGGTTCTAATCCACTGGAATTTTGACATGTCCAAGTGGAGAAAGAGTTGATTCTTACAGATAGCGGGAAGTTACTGGTATACAATGCATGGTTCTATCCACGGAAAATTGGTGGTCTGACTCTACCACTATCATATATGGCCTAACGAGTTGATAAACATGACGGGAAAACATCATCAAATTTATTATAAATCTAACTGAAAGAAGAGATTTTCCTTGTAATGACCCACACATAGTTTCTGTGCAGTAATAATAGTAATTTGCCTATGAATAAACAAGTTTTGTGTTCCCTAAAGAACTGGTTCTTTACAACTTGGAATATATTTATAAGTAAATATATAAAGCAATTAGGTAATTTTATCTTTTTGATCCTGTACTGGTGTTCTATATATAGGAAACACCTGTATATATAGAAATATCTGTAACTAAATATATAATTCATATGCATTTTAATGCTAATTTTATCTTGGCGTTCAATTGCTACGTACCATGATCATGAAAGAGGGCCAATTCCAATAAGATTGACTAATAGACCCACTGAGCCCAAGATCAACAACAACTGTGGGTTCTCCTATCCTTCTCTACTTCTACGAGGACGCTTTAGGCCTCCACCATATGAGAAACACAGCTGCGATCAGAACACAGGAATTCACTAATTGCTCCCAGAACCTCCGCCCTGCCCAACCAAACGTGTTCTTCTGTGGTCCGCCATTGAAATCTATGGTTAACAAACAAAACTTAGGTCATAATAAAATTGCTTCAGATTTTTCAATTGAAAAAAGGAAGACATTAGGTATTATCGATATAAGGCCTTACTTTTATAATTATACAAAATGATAGGCAAAACATGGGGGGGGGGAAACATACTTTAGAATAATTTTTTCCTAGACTTTTCTTTAAATTTATTCAAATACGGATATAAATGCTTTGTCAGTCGGATGGTGAGCTAACCGGGCCTTCACAGTATGATCTTTTCATTGCAAGGAATGTCCTCTTCTTACTGGGAGTGGCCCTATGGCTGCATGCACGAGTGTTGTTGACCATGTTACCTCTTACTGGGAGGGCCCTATGCTGCATGCACGTGTGTTGTTGGAACCATGTTACCTCTTTCTGGGGAGTGGCCCTATCACTGCAACGGCCATGTTACCTCTTTCTGGTGGAAGTGCCCATACCCTCACTGCATTGTGTTTCTGAGCTACATGTATGTATCCTCTTTCTGAGAGTGTCCAATGGGCTGCCGTGTTTGGCTGGGTCATGTTCCTCTTTCTGGGGGGGGGGGGGGGGGGGGGGGGCGATATGGCCTGCATGTGTTGCTGGGCTATGTCTTTTCTTTATGGGATGTGACTCATATGGCTGCATGTTTGTGCTGGGCTAAGTTTCCTCTTTCTGGGAGTGGCCCTATTGACTACATGTGTTGCTGGGCTAAGTTTCCTCTTTCTGGAGTGGCCCTATGGACTGCATGTGTTGCTGGCCTTATGTCTCCTCTTTCTTGGAGTGGCCCTATGACTGCATGTGTTCTGGGCTATGTCTCCTCTTTCTGAGTGGCCCTGATGACTGCATGTGTTGCTCGGTTATGTCTCCATCATTTCAGGGGTGTTGACCCTATGACTGCATGTGTTGCTGGGCTAGTTTCCTCTTTCTGGGGTGACACCTATGACCTGCATTGTTGCTGGGCTAAGTTTCCTCCTTTCTGGGGTGACCCTTATGACTGCATGTGTTGCTGGGCTAAGTTTCCTCTTTCTGGGAGTGGCCCTATGGCTGCATTGTTGCTTGGGCTATTGTCTCCTCATTCTGGGGTGACCCTATGACTGCACGTGTTGCTGGGCTAATTTTCCTCTTTCGGGAGTGGCCCTTTGGCTGCATATGTGCTGGCTAAGTTTCCACTTTCTGGGGTGACCCTATGACTGCAATGTGTTGCTGGGCCATGTCTCCTTCTTTCTGGGATTGGCACAATGACAGCATGTGTTGCTGGGCCATGTCTCCTCTTTCTGGAGTGGCCCTATGTTGCCCTTCAATGTGTTGCTGGGCCCGTGTCTCCTTCTTTCTGGGATTGGGCCCTATGACAGCATGTGTTGCCTGGGCCCATGTCTCCCTCTTTCTGGGATGGCCCTATGACAGCAATGTGTTTATGGGTCCCATGTCCTCCTCTTTCTGGGAGTGGCCCTATGACTGCCTGTGTTGTGGGCCATGTCCACCTTTTTCTGGGAGTGCCCTAGACTGCATGTGTTGTTGGGCCAGGGTCTCCCTTTCTGGGAGTGTCCCTATGGCTGCAAGTCTTGGTGGGACATGTATCCTCTTTCTGGATTGGCCCTTTGACTGTGTTGTTGCTTGGCTATGTCTCCTGTTTCTGGGAGTGGCCATACGCCTGCATGTGTTGGCTGGGGCATGTATTCTCTTTCCTGGGATTGGCCCTTTGACTGCCGTGTTTGCTGGGACATATCTCCCTCTTTCCTTGGAGGGGCTGTGGCTGCATGTGTGTGCTGGGCATTGTATTCCCTTTCTGGGATTGGCCCTATGGCTGCATAGTCTTGCTGGACCCAGTCTATCCTCTTTCTGGAGTGGCCCTATGGCTGCCTGGGATGACTGGGATCATGTTCTCCTCTCTTTTCTGGAGAGTGCTCCTATGGCTGCATGTGTTTCTGGGTCAATGTCTCCTCTTTCTGGAGTGGGGCCCTATGGCTGCATGTGTTGCTGGGCCATGTCTTTTTCTTTATGGGATTGACCCTATTGGCTGCTTGTGTGTTGCTGGACTACGTACTCCTCTTTCTGGGAGTGGCCCTATGACTTCATTGTCTTCGTTGCCTTTGTCTCCTCTTTCTGGATGTGGCCCTATGACAGCATGTGTTGCTGGGTTACGTCCCTCTTTCTGGGTTGGCCCTATGACTGCATGTGTTGCTGGGCCATGTCTCCTCTTTCTGGGAAGTGGCCCTATGACTGCATGTGTTGCTGGGACATGTCTCTCTCTTCTGAGATTGACCCCTATGACTGCATGTGTTGCTGGGCCATGTCTCCTCTTTCTGGGATGTGGCCCTATGACAGCATGTGTTGCTGGGCAATGTCTCCTTCTTTCTGAGTGGCCCTATGACTGCATGTGTTTATGGGTCATGTCTCTTCTCGCTGGATTGGTCCCTATGACAGCAGTGTGTTGCTAGGCCATGTCTTAATCTTTCTGGGTATGGTGGGGGGCCCTATGACTGCATGTATTGAGGTGGGCCATGTCTCCCTCTTTCTGAGATTGGTCCTATGACAGCATGTGTTGCTGGGACCATGTCTCCTCTTTCTGGGGTGGCCCTATGACTGCATGTGTTTATGGTCATTGTCTCTTCTGGGATTGGTCCTATGACGCATGTGTTGCTAGGCCATGTTCCATCTTTCTGGGAGTGGCCCTATGGACTGCATGTATTGCTGGGCATGTCTCCTCTCTTTCTGAGATTGGTCCTATGACAGCATGTGTTCTGGGCCATGTCTCCTCTTCTGGGGTGGGCCCTATGACTGCATTGTGTTTATTGGTTCATGTCTCTTTCTGGGATTGGTCCTATGATCAGCATGTGTTGCTGGGCTATGTCTCATCTTTCTGGGAGTGGCCCTATGACTGCATGTATTGCTGGTGGCCATGTATCCTCTTGCTAGGATTGGCCCTTTGACTGCATGTGTTGCTGGGGCTTCTCCCTCTTCTGGGAGTGGCCCCTGTAGCTGCATGTGTTTGCTGGGGGCCAGGTTCTCCTCTTTCTGGGAAGTGTACCCTATGCTGCATGTCTTGCTGGGCAATGTATCCTCTTTTCTGGGAAACTATGGTTGCCTGTGTTGTTGGCTCATGTCTCCTCTTTATGGGATTGGCCCTATGGGCTGCCTGTGTTGCTGGGCTACGTACTCCTCTTTCCTGGGGTAAGCCCTATGGCTGCCTGCATTGCTGAGCTATGTCTCTCATTCTGGGATTGGACCTATTGGCTGCATGTGTGTGCTGAGTCATGCCTCCATCTTTCTGGGAGTAACCCTATGACTGCCTGTTGTTGCTGGGGTCATGTTCTCCTCTTTTTGGGAGTGACCCTATGGCTGCATGTGTTGCTGGGCAACCATCCTCGTTATGGGATTGACACCAATTGGGCTGCATGTGTTGCTTGGCTTTGTCTCCTACTTTGCTGGGATGAGGCCCCTATGACTTGCATGTGTTGCTGGGCTATGTCTCCTCTTCGGGGGTGGCCCTATGACGGCATGTGTTTCTCGGACTATGTCTCCCCCTCTCATCTTTCTGGGGTGTGGCCAGGCTTTTCCTAGGAGTGTCCAAGGGGCCAAATAACGGTCCTTCTCAATGTTGTGTTGGTGTCAATACACACACTCATTTCAGTAACTGAATGATGTTACCACTATAACGGTCAAATCACTATTTAAATGATAAATGTTCATAATTGTACTAATTTCCCAATTTTGCCAATGTGTCCGATATAAAAAATCCCACTTCTATCAAATACCTATGAAAAGCCCTGGTGGGCCCTATGACTGCATGACATCATGTTTCTGGCCAATTCACCTAAATTCAATTCAATGAGGCTTTGCGTCACCTAATGTTAATTTAAATGAATGCATGGGCTGCTGGCTATTATCACTATTAGAAATATATATAATACAAACTCACAACCTTTGAGATCAACTGTATCACCAAATTTTTATGCATGGTTCTTATTTTCTTTGAGAAAAAGAACTGATAATTAGATATGTTTCAGTTTGCACACGGCATAATTCATTGAATAAAGCACACAGTCATTTGTTTTTGTTGTGGTGATGACCGTATGATATCCACTGCTCATCAGTGTCAAGTTGTTTACAGAAATTAGGTGAACTGATTGCATGACTCATATTTGACTTGTCTTTCAATTTTTTTATGAATTGACTTGAATGTTGTTTAACGGCTCATCAACACAGAAAGGTATTTTAGAGCCGCCCCCAGAGAGAGGGGAAGTGATACATAGGAATCACGGGTACCTGCCCTACTCTTATTATCGATAGATTTCCTATGGTTCCTTTAACGATGCTCGGAGGATAGACCAAACACCACACGGGACCGCCCGGTTTACCGTCCCCATCCGACGGACGGGGCTAAGGGGAAAGGTGTCTTGCCCAAGACACCACTGACGGAACAGCAGTGCACCCACTAAGATTGAACCCGGGGCTCCGGTTACAAATCCGCCGTAGCTACCGACGCGCCACGCCAGCCCTAATTTTTTTAATACAGACCACGCAATTAATAATGTGGTAAACATTTTTTGGAAGACTAACCTATGGGAACATGGGACTGTACTGTAATCGACTTTAATCTAACCTAACAAAAAAATGTCATTTCATTCTCGAACTCAAATACCCTGTCTAATATAAAACTTTTTTTTTAATTTTATTGTTGTTATAAGAGTTGCTCCCATAGAGCAAGGAGTTATTTACCCCGTAACCCAATTAAGCACGACTATAATGCTTTGCGTCATTTGTAAACCCAGATCAGCTTGAAGAGTAACTCAGCTCGCAGGCTGATCAGGGTTTACAATGTCTGCTGCTGACCAGTCCCTAAAACAGTCCCATTGTCACATAAATGGAATGTCCTTAATTCAAAAGAAAGAACAGTCCATTATATATATGTAGGGGGTTAAGGGTTAACAGTTTCATCAACACATCATCTTAGGTGACTCTCGTCCACTCGCCATCGCCATGATGAGTGCTCATTGATGCAGGACGAGTGAAGAAATTCAGATAAATTCTTTAAATATATTAAGTTCACCATCCAAATATACGTAGGACGAGTACTCAGGAACAAATGTCAAGAGCAGCAGAGGGGAAGGATACAGTACAGTGATTTATTTTACATTTTCACTTGTCGAGGTCCCTAGGACTCGCTGGGGCCAAAAATCTATGAGTCCCAAAACAAGGAGTGAGTCCAGGTTTTAGTAGTATTTATTTCAATTCAAGCACTATTTTTATAACCATGGTGTTGAATACTTTAATCAGGCAATACATACGGTGAAGCATAACAATCGCAGTCGCATAAAGACGCATGTCGACGGAGAATTGACCTGTTGAAAGTTTGTGAAGTGTGCACTTTTAGTCATCCCCATACATTTGTTTGCGTTTGTACACAAAGTACAATACATGCTTTTGTGGTATCAGTCATACCCGAGCAAATGAACAATTTCTCCCAACAACTGTTGTATTTGCGGATTTTTGGTATGGGGGTGGGAGGGGGGGGGGGGGGGGGTGATGGGTTCAATTGCGTAGATATCTGGCTGTATTGAGCGTCATTATTGGAGGATGTACTGGCCTTTTGAATGAAACTCGTGAGTGTTGTTGCTTTGAGTCATTGTTTAGTTTTACTCTTTGGGCCCCATTTGCAGACGAGCATGCCAACTCGTGGAATGTTTACTTCCGCACCGTTTCGTGTTTTACTCAAGGCCGGATTCCATTGGTCTTATCGTGGATGACCATACTCAATAATAATCGACGTTACAAAATTACGCGGAACGGTGCGAGTGTAAACTTAACACTCATCGAATAGTCAAAGTATGGCGGTAGCCGCGGAGAAAAAAGCGACGGATTGAATCTTACAGGGGAAATATGGCGGTAGACGCGGAGAAAAAAGCGACGGATTGAATTCTTACAGGGAAAATATGAATTACGAAACTCTTTACTTTGCAATTTATGTGCGTCCCAAGAACGCACATGTTCTGGTAATTTGCGTCCACTGGAAATATTTGTGCGTCCTGGACGCAGGACGCAGAGGTAAAAAAATCCACTGTAGGAATCCTTGAACTATACTCGTACTCTTACTATCAATAGATTCCTATGGTTCTGTAATCGTGCTCCGTGAGAACCCTAGAGATGAACCCTAGAGAAAAGGGATTGGATACACAACGTAATAAACCTGTACATGCCCAGAGTTACAAGCCCAGAGAAAGGACAGGATACCACAAGTAACCTGTTACATTGCCCAGAGTTACAAGCCCAGAGGAATATCTCCCAGTACACTGGTCACGCTCGGGTTAAACGTCCTCACAAGACAGACAAAGCAGCTGAAGTCAAACGCGTGTTCATCAGCTGTATAGCATTTATAGGATATGGAAAAATACTTCAATGTATATTATATATAAACTATTCAAAAGAAATTATTCCTAGGTCGAAATATACAAATCATTAAATCCATTCTGACCCTGGACTGATCAAACCCTACGATGAGATGCCAGACGTCCCTGACAACATTATGGAATGAATCTGCCACCAGAGCTATGGAGTTGGTGATATAACCAACGATAATCTCCACGAGGAAAAAATGATGCCGTCATTCCCAACATCGTCAACAGACGACATGCTATTACCCCGTGTACTTGCCCCATCTTTATGTTGAACTTTAAATTCACTGCAACAAAATACCGGACAAATACAGTGGTTAGGGGTATAGAATCACTTGGTTAAATTCTAAAATGAAACGAAAATGCTATTTAGTTTCTACGATATAGCTTAGATTAATCCTTTTAGTTGCACAATATGCAAACATTCTGTAAATATCGTCTTAAAACGTAGTGATTTTTTTTTTGATTTTTTTCACCAATATTTACATATTTCATTGTATCTCTAGAAGTGCAAAATTATTAACAAGTTAACTTTTTGATGATTAAATTTTGACTTTTATCCCTTGCATTTGTTATAACAATAAAATATGTATACCTCAGT